>JAAIXJ010000219.1:0-18065 GCA_013403705.1 Heliconius hermathena | reverse complement strand
CACTCGAGGAGATGAAATATTTACTTAAATTTATATTTCCATTTCTTCGCTCTGGTGTCGAGGTTAAGCGCGGCGTTGAGTTCTGCCACTCAACACGCAATGCCTCCAGAATTCGGCAGAAAGTGGGGAACGGAGTGTTTTAACACTAGGTTCCCTCTGCCTACCCTGCTGTGTGCGGGATACAGCGTGAAAAACATATTTAAGTTAAATATATAGCTATAAAAGAGTAAGGTGGAACATAATGTTAAGACAATACATGACTCACTTTTTGCCCAAATTTCGATACATCAGACTACCGGATCGGGAAAGTGGAAATATTTTAAATATAATAATTTCCATGACTGGGGATCCAACCCATAACCCTTATTATACCCCCCGCGCCACGATGGACTTAATAATTAGCATATACCGACATAAATGTGTTAAGACCCTAAGTACGAAGTAAAGTAGAACAGTGCATGTTGATTCTAACAAAGGTAAGGTACGTGGTCTCAGTAATTACACCGCGGGAAACTTGCTTATCAAGACGTTGCATTTAAGTAAGTAATTGTAGTCATAATATTATTTTTTTAGCTTCACACTATATCTCACATATAACAGGGTAAAAAGAGAGAGAATCTTATATAAAAAAACTTCATTTCTCACGCATCGCCGAATTTTTGAGACATTGCGCGTTGTGCGACGTAACTCCGCGATTCGTCTATTTACCAGAGCAAGGAAAATTGAATTTATTGGTTTTCCGGAGTGATAATCGAACCGTCAATCGTCCTACGACGGATACTTAAATATTAAAGTTCATATTAAAAAAGCTTTCAACCTAAGCCCTCTAGTAAGTAATGAGTATTGACATTTTATAAAAGTAAACTCATCATCCGCAACACTCGACAGAAATATTTGTAAAAATAAAAGACAATCTTTTGAAAAGGAACTTTTTCTTTACAATATTGTTCAGGCAATTTTCCGAGCGTAAATTGAAATTGACAACATGGGAGGAACACTTTACCTTCCAATCCTAGACGGTACATAATTTATGTGGTTCTATTTGATGTATTATTTACATAGACATGGTGGCGGAGTATACGCATCTAAATAACTATAAGAGTACAAGCATTACTAATATTTTAAATTTGAAAGCCTTCTTTTAACAGAATTCAAAAAAGGAGGTTATGTTTAAGTAAGATGATAATCTATTTAATCTCGGAAAATCGGAAACTAAAAGTCATATCGGGCTAATCCTTTTAGATGTAAATCTAGATACTACAGTTAGGTAGAATTTATATGACTGGACGCGCTAATCTAAGGAACTATTCAGGAACTATCCATTAGAAGCCACTTCATTTGAGAAATGAAGTGTAGGTCTTAACCTATACCTTATATACCTTAGTATAGCCATATTACAACATGGTAATCTTTTCCATACAACTTACTGTATCCGCGTCAATGTTACCATAGACTTTTGAATGTTTCATTTGTGATATACATCTCTTTGTTATTTTCATTTGGTCAAGCATGTTCCAATTTTTTTAATGAAATAACGTTTTGCAATGAAAAATACTTATTTAGCAAACATATATTTTTTTTATTGTAGTGGGATTAGAATCCCTGCTTTTTGGAAACTACAGTCCAAGCGTACATTAAGAACATAAATAAATCGTCACGAGCGTGTAATAATTTTGACATATAGCTTGATGAGAACGTATAGCTTAGTGGTCAGAGCGCTTGGACGGTCTTCAAGAGGCGCATGCTCAAATTCCAATAGGTTGAAAGTTTTATACGTTTTCTAAAAAACTGTTTCAATAGTTTATAATATGTATAATATTATAATGCCAATCAATTAAAGTAATGCAGTTTATAAACTGGAGGTTTCGTAACAGTCTTAACATTGATTTATATCATATATATTCGCTTAACATTTTAGTCTGAAATAATTGAATTATTTTAAATACTAAGGGCCGGCCGCCGGTTCCATTGTAATCTATTATTTATGAGCCAAGTTTAGCTAAAGTTTATTTAGGAGGTTTATACGAGAAAGCTTATTAGTATTGAGGAAATATGATACCTTCTACAACGTTATATTATGCCGTCCATTTAAGGTAATCAAATATAATCTATATCTGTTAAGATAAGTCTACAGATTTTTGAATCTTAGAAAAGTGAAGCTTCTATTTTAACGCAATCAAAAAATACGAGCACTGTACTTCGTTTTTGCTCCATTTTGTATAAAATTCGCCGCGTAATCAAAATCTATAAGGTACTTTGCGTGGAATTACAGTTATCTTTAGTACGAAGTGAGAATTTTCAATACATGCAAAGGAAAAAAATCGAAAAGCAAAAATGTATATGTATTTCATAGTAAACAACACTACAAACTTATATTTGTTATTAATTTTATACCTTCGTAGCGCAAGTTTGGGTTTGATTCCCACTAGAGGAAATGAAATGTTTAACCGGACTGGAATTTAGGTTTTCTCTACCTAGAAGCCAAAAAAAACATGCTCTAACTTAACTTTTTAAAATATCAACATAGTTTAAGTATTTGGATATTTTTCAGATTTTTTGTAAACATCAAAGTGCTAATAGCGTATGTAAATCGTGTTTTGATACAAGCCGCTAGTCTAAGAAAGCAGGTTGTTGCTTGTTTCATTTGTTTGACCGCGTCGTAAAGTATAGTAGAAATATCTAATGGGAACGGAGTCTCTTAACACTAGGTCCCCAGGTTTCCTCCGTGTACCCTGCTACGTGTAGGATACAGTGTGAAGCTAAAAAAGCGTTACTATTTGACGCAGGTTATCAAGGTGCAGTGGGACAGAGTTTGACTGGAAACGATCTAGTTGTGGGTTGGACTCCCTCATGAGGGTATATTATTTATTTTAATTTTTACGCTTTGCTAATAAGATATAGCGCAGTGCTGATTTGCGCTACGCGTTATTTCAAAACTGCCATAACTCGGGACTCTTTCTATTTACAGAATTCTACAATTACAGAATTATATACCCACAAAAATAAACCTATTAACATAAAACTTTTTCCTTTTTAGATTCAAAAAAGATTGTGTAACATAAATAAAATAAAAACCTCTAAGTTTATTCGTTTCAATGAATGCATGAATGAATATTTCTCTCTTATTATAGTGGTCCAGTGACTTCGAATATGATAGCCTCAAGTAAACTTATACTGGTAGGACCTTTGTATAAAAATTGTAATTTGTATTGGTAGATTCATAAAATTGAAAATAAAAATTATGTTCAATTTAACATAATATTCAAATTAAGTAACATATGCAGATATGTCTTTTGTATTTATTTTATTTTTTTTAAAAACGCTGTGTTCCTGATATAATAAAATAGATAGTGTTACGACACCTCGTATCCCACTCTTTTATGATTTTCAACAGATTACGTGTTGAGTGGCGAACTCAAAGAACACAGAAAATAAAAACTATTAATTTTCCCGAGTTTACAGTCGGAAAATGAGGCGCTGTCCCACGACGGCCTCTACATAATATTTATATAAAGTCTTTGAATATTTCTTTATTATATTATTTACTAGTTTCTTAACAGTTGGATTAAAACCATAAATGTATTTTTTATCATATATATACATACATACAAACACATATATGTGTGATTAATTAAATAACAATCTGAATTTCTACGATCATTGAGTATTTGTGTATTGGTGTTCTCTTACATACGAATATATCAAGAGCCCTTATCAACCTCAAGCTTAAATGAAAAAGTCAAGTAAGATAGTTAAGTATTATTTTTGAATATGATAAAATATGGAATATTGTTTAATGATAAATGTGAAGTTACTAGTTTAAGAATTAGTTAATAAATTGTTAATACGAATTCTAAAAATTGAGGCTAGTAGTGGCGCAGGGGCGCAAAATGTGACTGTAAACGTGACTGTTTGTGGGTTCGATCCCCACTCAAGGAAACGAAATATTTATTTAAATTTATATTTCCATTTCTTCGTTTTAGTATCGAGGCAAAGCGCGGCGTTGAGTTCTGTCACTGATCACGCAAATGTCTCTAGAATTTGGCATAAAATGGGGACTGGAGAGTCCACGCTGTATCCCGCACAACGCTGTAACAGAGTTGACAGAGGGAATAAAGTGATAAGACACTCCGTTTCCCACTCTCCGCCGAATTTTTCGATGCATTGCGTGTTGAGAGGCGGAACTCAACGCCGGGCTTTTGCGTTGGTGCCAGAGCGAAGAAATGAAAATATTAAGAAATAATAATTAATTCCCTCGAGTGGGGATCGAACTCACAACCGTCGCGTTTCAGTCACACCCTTGTGCCCCTGGGCCACGACGGCCTCAATTAAATTCAATTTTGTTTATTGTTTGTACTATGAACAGTAGTGCTTTAAAAATATATTTTTCATCAACAGACGTTAAGCTTTAAATAATCAAGACTTTTTTTTACTTGGCTTTATTGCTGTTGACCTGAACTGGTCTTGACAGCGTCGTCGGGCGGGGACGGGCGAGACTAGCTCACACCTGAAGAAAACGTACGAGTTTGATGGATGCTCGTGAAGAGTTGGCGATCGCAGGGGAATGCCTTGCTAATCAGGGGAACCAAGACGTTTCGAATGTCATTCTTTAGCCAAGAATCTTACAAGCGCGATCCCGAAAATGATGCTTTATGTACAGCGCCATCTATTGAGCTTAAACTTAAATTATAACTGTTCGAACAGTTAAAAAAAACATTTTTATGTTAAAAGGTTTTATTACAATAAAAATAATGTAGGTAATGTACTAAAAGCTAAAAAATAATTCGGTAAGTCCTAGCTACCAGATCGCACTAATCTTCGCATTAATCTGGGGTATTGATCAGACAAATAATAATATCGTTGGGCGTTGCGTATCTAGAGTTANATTACATGGTTTATTTCCTGACAATAGGATTTGTCAATATTTTGTTTGTCGTTTTTCAAGCCCTTTTATTAGACACCTATATTGAGGTAGTTGTTTAAAATATGTAATCCGCCATTTTGTCGCGGCGGCCATCTTGAATTTTATTTTTTTATAGTGAGCTCTATTTTACCAATAAAGCCCTTTCATTTGATACCTATCCATAAAGAGGTTGTTGTAAAGTAATATGTAATCCGCCATTTTGTATCGGCGGCCATTTTGGATTTACAGGCATAATTTTTTTTATTGTATTGTCATCAATATTAAGAGTGGGTACCAAATATCAGATCGATCTGATGTCAGGAAGGGGCTAAAATTCCAATTACTAAATTTGTCCCAAACAAACTGGCCAAGCTAAATAAAACCGTTTAATAAAAAATGCCATATTGTATTAATCGAAAACGACATTTTACTAAATAAGTATTATACAGTTAAAAATACAGATTTATTAAAAACTATTATACATTTATTATAAATATTAGTATAGATATCGATTGTTATATTATATAGCTGCGAATATTATATATTCCCAGGCAAATAATGCCTTCAGTTCTAATGACGATAACTTTTTTTTTAATGAACCGATTTTGATGAAAAAAACTTTAAATGTTATGCTGAGTTAAATCAAAGCAATTGATGAAAGTAAATCGGTCCAGTACTTTTAGGAGATAAGTTTGATATTACGTACGGATAGACAGACAGACAAAAAATTTAAAAAATATATTTTTGCTTTCTATTATTCTTTTTAAGTATTCTTCTATCTATTTCAGTCAAAAATACTAAATGTAGAGATAAAATATTTTTACTGTTTTATTATATATAAGATAAGATTAAAACACTATTAAAACACGCTCCATATTTTTTCTCGCATACCAGACTACGAAGAGAGAACCTAGTGTTAAGTTGTCCGCTCTCCACCAGGTTTCAAGACATTGGAGGGACTAGACACCTCATAAGCAAACTGCCAATCACAAAAATCATTACTTATGACAATATACCGAATTGTTATTCAGCAAAAATACGGATTCATAACAAAAACCTATTAAATACGAATATCTCTTTAGATTTTAATGGATTTCCTTGTCCTGTTTCAGTAAACGCCGGTTGTAATAACGTTTTGTTCACTACCCCATGTACTTTGCTGCATTATTACTCGAGAAATAAAAATGTTTCATAGTTTAAAACAATTCTCGTTGCCGTCGACACAATCTCGTCTTAGTCGTTGATTTATTTCCTCAAACTCTATTACATTTTCTGTTCTACGGGAAAAAATATTGACGTGATACATATATTTTTATATTCGTCTCTAATCTCAATTTTTTTATTCGGTTTATTGTTTAATTAATACATTGATATTTTTACATATTATATAATTCTATAGAGGTAACGCAATGGCATTCTATTGGTAATATTTATTCTGTGCAATTTTTCTTAGTTTAGAGAAAATATGACACTGTGGTCGGGCCTGCGATTGTAAAGGCGAATAGGTTTTTGGTTCGATTTCCACTCGAGGAAATAGAATATTAAATAAAGAATTTAATGTATTATGTGAGTATATTTTCTTTGTAGTTAAATAAATCATTTTGATTTTATACGAAATGTTATAATATTAAATTCGAATTAATATTTACGTCGAAGGCAGCACTTGTAGATTCATTTTAAATTTGATTCACGAACAATTTACAAATTCTGTTAGGATAGCTTTACAATATCAAAATATTTATACTCTACAAACATTTCCCAATGAACTGGTAGAAAATGTACATACTTCAGTAAATATCTAAAAAAAACCGATTAAAAGGTTATAAAATTTCGAAATAAAAATAACATGTTCTTACTGTTTCATGATTCTAATTCAATGTTTATGAAATTTTCAGAGATTATTTTAAAGAAATATCAGTACTTTTTGAAATTATTGTGGAAAAAAATCACCAATATTATTTTTCGCTACTGTCTCTGAAAGTTATTGTTAAAATTTTACTTTTGCGGTACGGTTTTTCTTCCGAAGATATTTTTAAGATTGATTTATTTGAAAGGTTTATTATTGAAGTACATTGTGAAAATAAATCACAAGCCCAAACCTAACAGTCAGGCTGTATTTGCCAATTTTTTTCAAGTATCCCAATCTCTCCAAAAAATCACAAATTTCCAAATATCTGCTGAAAAAGTGAAAATCACTGAACGGGAGTTACATAGAGTACACTAGGTACTAGGTCATCTATCCATAGACCACCGTAGATCCGTACATCTGTATAAATTATACAAAGAGAGAGAAATGTCACGTTCTTTATTAATGAACCAACAAAAAAAAACGGAAGAGGCAGATACAGCGAGAAGTTAAAAAGAAAAATTTAACTGGACAGTATCCAAAGGGAAAAATATGAGTCGTCACGTTTAAATTTACATTACTTCCATGTAGTAGTTGAAGTCAAATACAATCTACTTGAAGTAAACTTTGGTGGAAAGTATCGATACTTGAAAGTAAATTAAATTTATATGCCAACAGCTGACAAGACTTAGTCGAAGGACTAAAACATGTATTTACATGGTTTATAATTTATAGTTGTGCTATTATTTTCCAACATAACATTTGTGTTGTCAGTTAATGAGTTAGTTTAATGTCGTCGTGGCATAGTGTTGTGCCACACGTGTGACTATAAATGCGACGGTTGTTTGGTTGTAACGATTCGATTCTCACTCTGGTGAAAGAAATACAATATAATTTTTATGTTTTCATTTGTTCACTTGGTAATTTTACAACATCATTTACTAAATATTTAGGCGTCTTAGAAACTAATAATGATAACTTTTTCTAAAAATATATTGTTACATCAGACCTCATTTAAAAATGGAACGCCCATTAGAAGTAAAAGGTTGCGTGGGCAGTCCCTTACCAGCTTAACTCTCTTCATTTTTCTAATTGATAGAACTCCCTTGTTTCCCGATATGGTTATTGTTTTATTGGATAAATAAATATATACATTTTTATCTTTAATACGATCCCTATTTGTGAGTTTCATATTTTCTCGTTCTATAAGAAGATAGACCGTGACGTTGGGTTACTTAAAAGATAAATTAGGTGGAAGATGGTGAATCGAGTCTAGACACTAAGTTCGATTGCGCAAGCCTATGTAAATTTCAACATAAAACAAAATTTGGGATAAGGCATTATGGTAATAACTACACAATACCGCAACACAAGGGTTACATAAATGTTATCGAATTTATACATGAACACGTGAAAAATTATTCTAGAGAATAGTAAAATATATTTTGAATAAAAGTTTTAGAGATTTCTTTAACATAAAATATTTTAAAGGGGTAATCGAATAGATTTTTAAAATGCATCTAAGCATTAAATACATTACTACTATTCTAGTCTTACTGTATAAGTCTATACAAAATCGTACGATATTTTTTTATTGAAATTTCTAGTTTTCTTAAGTAAAGTTTAAGCGTATACATTCCATCCATGTCCGTACCGTACTGTATATATATATATATATATATATATATATATATATATATATGTATATATATATATATATATATATATATATATATATATATATATATATATTTATATTGGGACTATTATTTATATTTATAGTTGAATTAGTATGTGTCGTTTCAATATTAGAGTAGACTTCTATATTTATCAGTCACCATTAACACTACAAATATATGTTCGTAAATAGAGAAATATTGCAACGTACAAAATAAACGGAGTTATAACTCTGTGTGTCACGCTTCGCGTCACGATCGACAAAATTTCATTCCACCGACAGTCATTAACGCAAATGGAAAATAGAAATTAATAAAATTCCGCCCTCGCCTGACTCCTGCTGATACCGTTTTCAATTTATCATCATAGTTCCGACGAGTTTCATTTGTGAAAGATTAATTATAATTAGTTTTAGTGCTATTAACTGTTGAAATGTATTTAATAAAGTTGTATGCATATATCCATACATCCATGAATTATGGAAGCATTACATGTTGAGTGGCTGAACTTAACGACGCGTTTTGCCTAGACACCATAGCGAAGAAATGAAAATATAAATTTAAATAAATATATTTCCTCGAGTGGGGATCGAATCCTCAACCAGTTCCACAAACACCCCTTGGGCCCCTGCGCGGTTATTTCCAAAACATTTAAAAATATTAAAGTTGATACAATCATTTTAATATCATAAGTATTCTATCCCGTTTGGCACCCGAGGACCCGTAAAAGCGTATAATAAGCGTTGCCATAGCAACGTGTATCTATTATTAATTAATAAATGTATATATTGTCAAATGTATGGTAGCGGGTATCTTACTTATTTTAAAAATGCAATGTAGATTTTATACATTGCAATGTAGATATTATACATTATTTAAAAAATAATAATATCATTCTGCACTCTTTCTCTATATAAACGATAACTGTGCCAAATTTTATACTCCTTCGTCAGCCACTTTTTTCGTAAAAAGAGATAAGATCTTTGATTTTCACGATTATTACACATTTTAAATGAAACTATTTAAACGGATTAATCGCATATAATAGTCTATGCGTGACCAAAAATGTTTCAATACTAAATGGTGTTAATAGTAAATGGACGCGATTAATTCTGTTAAATAGTTTCATTTAAAAAGGAGAATATATATTTTAAGAAATTCTGAATTCCATCTGTACATACATATATCACTCGGTTCTTATCATGTATAAAAAAATAATCGAAGCGGGATTTGAACCTGCGCCTCTTGGTAACTTAAATACTTGAAAGTTAAGAAAATTAAAAAGCAATTATCAAAATATCCTATTTAAAATATCAAGTTTGTTTATTTTCAAAGTCTCTTAAAAGAGTATAACAATATAATAATCTTACTACAATCCTATAATTCAGTATATTCCCTGCACTATTCTCAGATAACTTATATATTCTCAAGAAAATACGATATTATATCCGTACGTGCTGTTTGCACTTTATTATGAATAATCCAGCTCTTCATCTTTCACGTCACGTAATCAATGTGGTGAATCTTAGTAATCTTTTGGGTACAAGTTTCTTAGTAACTTCTGAAATATGTTCTTTCGGTTATTATTAGATGATTTCAGTTGATTCGTTCATTTTCTGGAGCATTGTGTGGGCGGTGGTGGTTGTGGGCTGTCATCTTGTGTTTATGTTGATGATTATTTTGTATATTTATTTTTATATTATGTATATCTTTAATATTTAAGTTATATGATGTTACATAATTTAATCAAAAACAAGAGTGGAGTTTCTTGTTTTTAATTAGGTATATATTTTGGTATAATTTGGTCGGTTTTCATAATTTATTAAAATATTAAACGCTCATGAGACCGTTGTGGCGCAGGGTCTCAAGCGTAAGAGAATTCGGCGGAAAGTGGAGAAAGGAAGTGTTTAAACGGGAACAGAGTGTCTTATCAATTTGTTTAGGATACAGCGTGAAGCTAAGAAATAATTGTGTATTTGACTAGCATCATAAATCTTTTGAGTAATGAAACTTAACACAACAATTTTCTTATCACAATTTGAATTTTAAAATAATTTAAATTTAATCATCACCCCGAGTCGAGATCGAACCTACAATCATTGCAGTCGTACACTGTCCAAGGGTTCACTGCATCACAAGGGTGGGAATTTACAAATATATTTTTAAAGTAATTAAGATACTCTGTTTCCCACTTTCCATTGACAAAGTGTATTGAGTGGCGGAACTCAACGCCGCGCTTTACCTGAGAGAGGAAATAAAAATAATTCATTTCTATGCAGGAATCGCAGCCTTAACCGTCACGTTTTAAGTCAGACGCTGTGCCGCTTCGCTACGATGGTCACTATTAAAAATTGAAACAATAAACAACGCTATTAGTATAATATAATAAATAGGTATAAAAAAAATAAACATTTTTCTTTCTCTTAAATGTGATGAGCAAAATCAAATAACATAATCAATCAAATAATCATATTAGTATGAAAAAGATATAACTTACGATTTATTAAGTGTAAACAGTATAAAGAACCATACTAAAACAATCAATATTTTTTCCCTAAATAATCAATTCAATTATATTAAATAAATATTCATACAGACCAATATCTAAAATGATGTAGAGATGTAAACTTGTTCGGCTGTTATATGTACGTCATTCAAGCACCAGCGCATAGCAATGGGGCTAATGAGCCGTTTCGACGGATTTTGCCAAATATGCAAATCGACTGTTTTGTTGTGGACCTAACTGTCTAGTATCTAGTATATTGCTTGTATAAGCGGACCCCGCGCGGCTTCGCCCGCTTTTTTTTGCTTTGTTAAGTTATTCTTCTTTTCTGGCAGGAATGAGTTTTACCACTAAACACGCAATATCTCGAACTCAGATGAAAAATATATAAATAATCAAACATACACATACAACATATAGAAAACGCGACGGTCATGAGTTCGAATCGCACTCAAGGAATAAAATATTTTCATTTCCTCGTTAAATTTCGCCACTAAACACGCAATGCCTGTCAATCTCATTGCGGAAAGTAGAGAACGGACTGACTTACGCAAGGTTCTCTCTCTCTACCTACTCTGCCACATGCAAGACACAACATAAAGGTAAAAAAATCTCATTATAACATTATTGTTTATGTAACAGCAGAAAAGGAATACCTATATTTAAATGGTTTTTTTTTTCAAAAGCTTAACATTGTACGCCAATCCCTATGTCTTGTGAGACATCCCAGAGGGTTTAATTGACAGCTCGCTCTGCCAATCTATATTTAAAATTTAGATAAAGATATTTTTTCTGGTTTTCTAACATGAATATTATTTTATACCCTCCATTTTCTGACGAATTATAGAGACATTGCATGTTGAGTGGCGGATCTTAACGCCGCCCATTAACTCGTTACCAGAGTGAGAAAATGAAAATCTATACTTACGAGTATAATAAATTCTGCTTGTACATGAAAGATACATTACAATAAAAATGTTATTCGTCGCATATAATAACGTAATAAAACCAAAAGACAATGATTTTTAAATTTTCTGTTTGTTTGTGCATTTATTCATGCCAATCTCAGAAACAGATTAACTAATTTAATTGCAGTTTTCACTATTTTATTTAAAAGAAAATAAATCCTCGGGCGTTGTCACTAGTATAAAGTATTTAATTCCTTCGCAATTTACGTTTAATATCACGGGGTCGGCGTTACTCTGCATCGTTTTCGAATACTCTAAACTGAACTCCCTTTCATTACATCTGTTTATATTAGAAATGACAAAAAAAAATAACGTAAAGTGAATATTTTATTTTAATAAATTACACAGGTATTAATATGAATGTGTAAATTTCTTTTATTTTGATTCATGTATGAATGATATAATTAATTATGAGGAATTCAATTTAGAAAAATATAAGATAATTTCAAAAAATTTGAACGCCAAGGGAGTCGAACCCACGTATTTTGGATATGATTAGATTGTCATAATTGCAAAAATATGAAAACAAGAGGAAGTTCTTCTCAATTAGTTGTTAATCAAAATAGGAAAAAATAGAAATTTATTTGTTAAAATACATTATTAATTTTAGCCTATTACGCCGTGCAAATTAATCCAAGGCTACGCCGTTTAAATAACGTGTATTTGCAGTAAGACTCGTTCGTTCATCTCGTCCCTTCATACATTATTCAGTCACTCAATAATGTGACCCACAAGCATATTGCGCTGTTTCGCTTTGTTTCCGTGAAAAGGAGATTTTTTATGAAGTATATAGATAGAGTAGAATAGGTAAAATAAATAAATCAGCTTCACGCTGTATCCCGCACACAGCAGGGTAGGCAGAGAGAATCTAGTGTTAAGACACTCCGTTCCCCACTACTGGGTCAAATATAAATATTTTTGGAAGATATGTATAGTGAATATCAAATCATAATTCTGCATACGGACTGAGTATTATAACATAATAAAATATTTTATATCGATGAATATATAGACAAATTAATGACAATATAAAGACGTGCGGTGTTGTGTTCTCAAATTCGGGCGAAAATCGGTATCGGTAGAACAAAATGTCTTGATATTAGGTTGTTTATACAATAAAAAATATTTGTAAAAACAAAAACCCCGACTGCATCAAACTAAAAAGAAAATAAACAAGCCCAATAGTTTATTAGGATTAACAGTCGGGACCTCTTTAAATTATGCGGGGTTCCTGGTAAAGATTTTATTGATTGAAGAATTACTTATAGGTCCCGACTGTTAATCCTAATAAACTATTGGGCTTGTTTATTTTCTTTTTAGTTTGATGCAGTCGGGGTTTTTGTTTTTACAAATATTTTTTTATTTTTCATTTTTTTGTTAGAATTTATTATGGTAATGATAATCATGATATACCTTTTTGAAATCCTGAAATTGAGCTCTTGAATTTGATACCCATATTGTAGTATTCGAAACAAAAATTTTTTTTTTCACTAAGTCCAATGGCGTACCACAGCCGCCATGATTATTTTTTATTAACGTCACCTATCTAAGAACATTTGGGCTGCTAATACGAATCTAACGATACCTCAAATATGTAAATCCGTTCAGCGATTCTGGAGATACGAGGTAATAAAGAATATTACATACATACAAGATACGCGCGAAAAACATAACCCTTACTTAGCAGTCGGGAAAAAAGTGACAGATTAACAAATTTTTACTTCCTACAATCTCCCATATAAATACTGGATAACATACTGCGTTATCAGCTCATTAGGCTCGCCCGCGTGTCGCCATCCATATTCGTATCACGATCGGCAATTTTCTTGGGTCCGGGGCCCAATGGTACACATAGTGAGAAAAAATCTGAAAGAATTGATCTTAAATGACAAGCTTGTAATAGATTTTAACAATTACTTCTTTTTTTTGCTTTACATTTTATCAAATTGTTTGTGGCTACTACCGGTAGAAATGTATAAAAAGAAATGTACCTGCTAAAAAAATATTTATACTTAGTTTTTTAGAATTAAATGACATTTACAAAAAAACCTGGTAAACACTCTTTTTCTCACTTTTCGCCCAATTATCGAGTTGTGAGGCGAGTGGCGGAAATTAACGCCGCGTTTAAGTTGTAATGTATTATGTACAATACAATGTAAATTAAATCTTTTATCCACGCTATTTTCAATGTTTAAATAAACAACATTTCAAACGATAAATAAATAGTAAAGAAACATCTATAAATAGAACGATGACGAGAAGCGTAAACAGATTTGTTTCGTAAACAAATAGCGGACAATTTGCAAATGATAACAGAATTTATCTTTACACTGTTCACGATAAGGCTTGTTATCATAATAGTTACATTTTTTAATGTTATTTTGTTGTTTAATAGTATGTGGAAAGGAATCCAATTCATAAGACCATAAGATACTATTCCTGTTTTTTGTATATGACGTGCTAAGTGGAGGAAACTTTGGAACTAAAAAACTTAAAACTTTAAAATAGCCTAACAAACATATTTAAAACAGTTTTTATAGGCAGTAAGATAAGATACACTTAAGCATTCTTTATGAAAGTAGACCAAACCGACACATATCACGGTAAGCAGGAACAACGTAGTAGAAAACACTTCGTTTTCCAGTTGGACGGAATCCAACGCCGCACAATAATTTAACATTAATAATAAATATAATAATGCATTATGACATACATATATTGTAACTATTCTTACTCTCTTTTAAAAGAGAAATGTTGGAAACTGAAAAAAAAATTGGAAGAATATTAGGTATGTATTATACTCGTACAATGTTCTTATCAGGTATATAAGTAGACCTTAATCAAATTTGCTAGATCAGCGTGTATCCCATGAGGATTTACAGCAGCTATCGCCAACATATTGGCATCATAAAGTTCCTCACAGTTTTACGTCTACTCGCACTGACTTCTCTCGGGGGGCCACTTGAGCTATTGTGTAAAGTTCTCTCATTTACTTGCATTTCGAGAGGTTCGTAGGGATTAGATGGAATAGTCTTTATATGGCTTTTGTTAGAGCAGTTAATTAGTTTATTTTTAGTATTATTTTCTTGTATAACTTAACAACTTATTATATATGTAAAAGTCGACGTCATGACGATGAATGATGGTGCATAATGACGATGAATCATGATTTGTAGATTATTAGATGTATAGTACACCGCGATCGCCGTGACTTTTCAAAAAAAAAATCTTATACCACTTTAAGTATATTTTTATTGATGACTTCGGTCACCAACTACTTTTATCTTCGCTTGTTGTAATGATGAAAAATATAAATATTATAATGTAAATATTGTTCTTTAGACGGTTCTTATATATGACAAAAAAATATTTACATATTTTTCTTATAATTAAAATATAATAATAAAATATTTGCTATATTTTATTTTTTTTATTTATAATTTATAAATAAAAACAGTCGATACAAAACTCTCTAAAAAATAATGAAGTCACTAGAAAAGCACATAATAAAAGCGAAAAGCTGGTAATCTTGAAACTGCTGAGCATATTTTTTTAATATCATGGCTAACAACACTATTAAATCACTTATCACAAATAAACTAAAGCAAAATCGGTTGATCCGTTTGGGAGATACGATGTCACATACCTACTTACACAGCCACGTCAAAATTATTGTTATAAGACTGGAATTGAAGGAGATGTTCCTTAAATTTTATAACAATAAGTATAAAATATAATAATATTTAAACAATAATATTTAAACTTTAATGTGAATCGTATAAAAAGCACTCATTTTTCATTTTCTTCAGTGAAAAATATGAAATTTATATCCAATATTGAATGGAGTGCTGCGGTAATATTTTTTTTTTCGGCTTTTATATACGAAGATGATCGCTATTAATTTAGAAATTTAAAAAGATGGCGACTTTTTCTTTATTCTAAATTAACTTAATTTATCACTTATTTTATTTATTTGTAGTTTACTTTGTATAAAACGGCGGTAAATAAAGACAGAACAAAAATATACATATATACCTGATACTATTTTGGTATTTTGTTTGTCATTATTTATTATAAAATAAAAAAACGCATGTTTACATTTGGTTTCAGTAGTTTTTTTTTAGTTTCAGGATAGGCAGGTGGAATTTAGTATAAAGAAACATTATTCGCGTTAAGAGGCATTGCGTGTTAAATGGCAGAACTCAACGCCGCGCTGTGCCTAGTTACTAAAGCAAGAAAATGAAAATATTTAATATTTAATTCCCTTGAGTGGGGATCGAACCAACGACCATCGCGTTTACAGCCGAGCCTTAATTTTAATTAATGTGTTAATATTACACAAGAGTTAAATATTGTATTATACCATGACTATATTTGATTATTCTTATCGCGATTTCGCAAAGAGCTTTTTAATGGCGGAACTTAACGCCGCACATTGTCTCACCAGAGGAATGAAATGAAAATCAAATTGGGTATTGTACCCACACTTACCACGTTTTCAGCTAAGAAAATTAAATGGTTTATTACCACGATCTCGTTATATATTCTTTGAAAATATCCTTACCTTATAATGAATTCGTTATAATATTAATGTTGTTTTTGTCACTTCTATACTAAGAAATGTCAAAAACCAAAAAACAAATCGTGTACATTTTTTCATATAACAGAATCAAAATATTAAATGAACACAAAATATAATAAATAAATATCGTGGGCAATATCTACCATATTTAATGAAAGGAAGATTACAAGATGATTTCTTCAAAGGCCAACAAAATCCAATAATAATTTCATTTATCAGTTGAAAGACAAGTGAATCGAGTTTGTAAGTTTGATCGCGACAGATACTGGAGAAGTGTGCTTCAAGAAAGTATTGTAGTACAGGGGTGAGTAGTGGTGGGGCTTAGATAGTGTTAGAATGTTATTTTTATAAATGATGTTTTAAAATGGTTTTTGATATTAAATATAAACTCCACGAATATCGAATTCGAATCGAATTTCCATTGATTAGTTGGAAACTAATCAATGGAAATTCAATCTCAATAAAAACATACTAAATTATATTTTAATACAGTTTCTTGGTAAGTACTTACCTACTTTCGTCAAAAGTCGGAATAACTAAACCGGGGAAATGAAAACATTTAAGTTTCTCGTACAATCGTCGAACCTACAACAACCACCTTTATTGTGCCATCCCACGGCACCATACTAACTATTAACTTCAAAAGTAAAATAGGAAAGATAACTATCCAGACACTAGCCTATAAAATTAAATCAGTCTTCTGCAGTGAGCTAAGAACTTTCTTAAACCAACTTGTGAACTAAGATGAAACGAGTTGTTGATAAAGAATTAAAAGAAAGAAAACTAAGACGCAGTTTGAAGTAACTTCGGAATACGTCTTATTTGATTTGGAATTGAAATATTTTCTGCGAGCAATTAAAATGGAACCTGTAATGGCAGTGATCTTAATTAAAGCGTAACTTTTAGGTACATTCTTCTTAGTCTTAAACATTTTACTTATAGAATGGACGTTTCAATAACTTGAGCTAGTTTTTTTTTTAATATTAATTACTTTTTTCATAATTTAAGGAATTATGCGTATATATTTTAAAGGACACGTTTATTCGTTCCATACTTTTTGATTTCCATACATTTACTTATTTAGAAAACGTATAAAAATTTGAACGCAACGGGACTCGAACCCGCGCCTCCTGGAGTCCCGCTGCGTTCAAATTTTTATACGTTTTCTAAATAAATATTTTTCTTTCCTAAGTGTGGAATAACACTTTAAAAATGTTAAAAAATATTTCATACATTTTTCTAAATATTATGTGTCGAAACTTAGCACTCCGCTTCGGATCAAAAATATTTAAAATTCATTAAAAAACTATTATTAATTATAACTAAAATAAATTTAATTTTGAAACCGTTTCGGCGCAAGTGCACAAGCGTGCAACTATAAACGCGACAATTGAGGGTCCGATTTCGCATTCCATTCACTAGTGGGAATGAAATGTTTATTTATTTCATTTCCATTCAACACGTTATGCCTCGAGAATTAGACGGAAAGTGGTAGCAACCTAATGATTGCCAGGTTGTTACAGGATACAGCTCGAACCTTAAATATATTATATACTAGCGACCCGCTCGCGGCTTCGCCCGCTTAAA
>JAAIXJ010000616.1:438343-472766 GCA_013403705.1 Heliconius hermathena | reverse complement strand
CTGGCGCTTGCGCCAGACCCAACGAATCCATACTACTGGCGGAAGATGGGAAAAGGCGTGTCTTATCTTAACTCTAGGTTCACACTGTCTACTCTGCTGTGTGCGGGATACAGCGTGAAGCTGATTTAAAATATCGGTGTTGTGACGGATATGAGAAGGATCAGACAGCTCTGATATAGTTTTACCTATAGAAATACTTTAATTTAAATAAAATCTTTGTTTCCCTAGTCTAGTTAAACAACATACGGCTTTTTAATATAATAAGAGAAAATCTATTAAAAAATGTTTCTTAATTGTGTTCTTGCATGAAGTGTTAGTAATAGAAATATCAAAATTAAAATTTTCAGAAAATAGTGTATGTGTCATCCACAATTATTGTGGATCACTTTTTACAAATTGAGTGCATGTACTAACTAACTTAATTCTGTAAATTTTTATAAATTGTACTTTCCGTTAACGTACAATCCTGAAATTGGTAGGAAATCCTCAGTCCGACTCGCACTTGACCAGTTCTTTTACTAATACTATTTTATGTGTACCTTTATTAATAGTAATTAAAAATATTTTAACATTTTTAGTTAAATAATTAATAAGTAACCTAAAATTAACCTACTAAAAATCCTTTGTTGGCTTTAAATAATACATTGTAATTCATCATTTATTAAAAGAACAATCTTATCCTACGTAAATAGCTTTTTGTTTATGCTATAAATATTTTGATTACATTAAGTGAACAAGGATATTGAAGTGTATTCAATTTCATTCTTCCATTCTCGTATTGGCTGGGCTTATAAGTTTATAAAATCTTTTTTTTTGCATCACAAGCAAGCGACAGTGCGAAGTGACAGAAACGATTTTTGCCTATAATTTGTCTATAGGTTATTGTTGTCTAATAGTTTTTGAGTTTTCTCAATAAAACTGCCCCTCGGGTGCCGGTGGTAGCTATATTTTCGTCCAACGACTAAAAAGTGCTGAAAAAGTATTTAATTGAAAAAAGACAAACTGTTTACACTTACTTCTACAAATTGTTGTTAAAGTTAAATTTCTAATACTAAAATATATTCATTTAATCCGTCTAAAAATTTATTTTAAATAAGAATAAAATATAATCTTGTTGTGTGATGACAGAATGATGATGACAAATATGATGTTTAAAATACATAAAAGTGCCACACCCGTTAAGTGTCTAAGGCAAGTAATCTAGCGTAATGTGTTTTAGTGTTTACCTTTTAATGGTTTCTTGATAACAATATTTTGTTCATACTAGAGATAGACTCGATGCAATATAATGTAAAATGTGTTTAAAATTACATTTTTAATTTATAGCTATATTCAATACTGACGGTCTTTAACTTTATTAAGCATACATATTATGCTTATATATATATGCTATCACTTTATATTTATATAGACATCACTTTATATATAAATTTCCCGACATAGCTTTGAGTGAATTAGACATTTAAAATAAATTTTAAACTCAAATAGTAGTACTATTTGCCCTAATTGTTTGTTAGTAAATAGCTTGATAGTAAAATAAAATTCATATATTGTCATCAAAAATTGCTTTAAGCATTGTAAAAAGTAAAGATATACTGCAGTAATAGTTAGCATTCACCAGTTCTGGCTTACCTCGCTCCCTCATATCCACTTTCCCGCCTTATTTCTCCTATCAACAGCCCGATAAACAAAAACAAAAACTAATACCAAGCGGAGGATATAAAAAAAAATATTTACCTTCTTACCTACTTTTGTAATGCAATCACAACGATTCGGTTCTCTTTATCACCCCACGTCATTTTGATACCAGAAAATATTTTATAATATATTGGCGCGAAAATAAGAAAACATAATGAATAAAAAAATGACAAGACAAATGACAGATTCCAAAATCAAAAATAATATTTTGTTTATTTTTTATAACAGTATTTATGGCCAGATTAAATAAAGTTATTGAAGATATTTGTTGGCTATCTATGTACAAAATTTTATTATAAATATAAAGTGTGATTATACCATTGTTCTCAAAAGATTGATTGATCTTTGAGATGGACGAAATCATGAGAGCTCTGAAGTGGTTGATGACAACAGTTGAAACGATTGAGGTTTGGTATTAAAAGGTATTAACGTTTGGCGCTCTGTTCAAGTTAATCGTACCTCCTTAAGAGATCAAGTGTGTAGCTACAAAAATTATACCCATTAATCACTATTTTTTTGTCTATTATCTATCTATCGTTTTGTCTATTGTCTATTAATGACTATTTGTATTTGTTACTCATGGTGTCTATCTGTACTAATATTATAAAGAGGTAAGATTTGTATTTTTGTATGTATGTATGTTTGTATTGCTTTCAGACAAAAACTAGCGGACCGATTTCAAAAATTATTTCACTATTAGAAAGCTGCATCTTCACTGTCCCACATAAGCTATATTACATTTTAAAAAAATAGGGATCCCTAATAAAAATGCAATAATGTAACCCAAGGTGTGAAGAAATTAATCTTAAAAATGTTATCATCGCGTGCGCTGCGAAAACTATTGATGATAGAACAAAATAATGTTCTACAGTATTATAGAACGCATCAATATCTATAAAAAAGTCTGAGATACTATATGTCCAACTACTATAGTTATGACAATATAACTACTTTTTTATATTTTATAAGTTGATGAAAGTGCCGACAATAATCAAACCATATTATTCATTAATCCTTATCCTATTAAATGATATTTTATTAAAGATAATTTCAATTTGTGTTAAGTACTTTTTAAATTAATGAAATCGGACATTCCATTCAAAAGATATAACGAATTTAAAAATATCATTCTAAAGAAAATCATGTAATAATAAAAAATGCGGAGTGTAGCCTCGCGCACCGTAGCGAGTAACCAACTCTGCGGGGCGGGGGGGAGGTGCATCGATATCATTAACATTATGAAGACAACCGATTAGATGTTTTGTTTCTTTATTTGAATTGAATAGGCCCTGAAACTACGGGACTGATTTGGAAAATTCTTTTACAATTAGACGATTAACTTTTTATAGATATTCTTCTTCTATAAAATTGTAGTACATCACTTTGCTGTAATGTCAATAATTTTCACGGCGTACGCGATATAAGGTTTTTTTTTTTTGGTATTTTTTACACGTTTTTTTACACGATTTGCACATTTTGGCGATTTTCACAAAAAACATAGGCTTTTTTTTAATTTGAGAATATAATTTATTAATTATAGGAATCCAAGAGGTTAAAAAAATGTCTGAAATATGCTTTCTTCGCATTTGTTGCTTTCTATTAAACATCAATACGTAAGTATATCACAATATAGAATGTGATTGTAATTTCTATCCTAAAATAAATCTATTTTTATTAAATTAATTCTTCAAAAAAAGAATGCAAAAAAATGTATCGTCATATCATATCCCTGTGAGGATAAAAATAAATACTTATCAAGGTCAGTTATGTAATCATTATATAGCAGTAAATTAATTCATTGATTCAAATTGACGAATGTTACAAGATAAAAGTTAAATCAACCGATTTTAGAAACCAATGCTTAATGTTACATCATTTATATAAACACTAGCGACCCAACCCACTCACGTCTTCACTCACTTGAATAACAGAATTATTTATTTACTAAATTGTATTACTTACGTGTTTTAACAACATTATCATTTATTTAAGCCGTTTCTAAGATTAGCTTGAACAAACGCACAGACAAAATAAATGCCCCTAATAACAAATTTTCATATATATCTTCCACGTACAGATACCGATGAGTTACGATTTTATTATAAGTATAGATAAGTTGTTTTTATTTAAAAAAAATGATTGTCCTTATGGGAATTACGAAAATGCAAAGTAAATTTTAATTATATTTACATTATAAATCTTAAGTGCGCTGCGAATATGGACATTATATATTAAAATAGGAACGTAATTCTATCTGTTAAGTAAATAATTTTGTAGTTTAAGCGGGCGGAGCCGCGGACGGGTCGCTAGTTATTTTATAATAGTAGCTACCTCTTACTATAATCAACTACTAATAAGTTTTTAGGTATATAAATGCTAATAGCAGCTATATACATATAAACATATATGTAAATAGTACTAGTGTTGTAGCTATTATCTTTAAATAGTAATCCTGATATAGTTGATTTGTTTCACAACTCGGTAACCATTCCTTTTATCTTTTCGGCTTGTGTTGTTAATTCACTATATTACTATGTCCGTGCGTCCGGCGCCGAGTTGTAATTATCTTTTATTACATCGCAAATACTCTTGACTTTGTGTTTAAGGTGTTTATGCTAATAATTTTAATTATTTGGTTTAAACGCAATTAAACCTGTACAAAACTTAAAGTAAGGAACATTATTAAATTAAAGAACATAATCATCACATAACTTAATATAAATCAATTAATTCTACTAACTACTTATTTAGAAAACGTATAAAAATTTGAACGCAGCAGGACTCGAACCCGCGCCTCCTGGAAACCGACCAGGCGCTCTGACCACTAAGCCATGCGTTCTCGCCAAGCTACGTCGAAATTTTTATACGCTTGTTACAACTTATTTATGTTGTTAGCAAGTTGAGCTTGATGATGAATTGTGTTCACCATTGTGATACAAAATGAGTGATTTTTGTACCAGCTACATCAATGGCTAGGGCTGTAACCATGATCGAATAGGGGCATACTCGTACCTACCACTCAGTAAGTCGGTCTTTGGGTGTATCGACTTCAGTGATTTGTCGCATTGTTCAATGCTACAGACCGCCGTTTCCGGATGTCAAAGCGACAACAGTGTACGAAAAGTGCTCCCAGTTTTTAATTGTAAACACAGTGAAAAACTAACCAATACCAGCCGGACATTACAATATCTTTCCTCAAAAACAAAGATCTACCCGGACACAATAAAAAGGTACGCGAAAATCCCGATACAAACCGAAAAAATCGCAAACAAAATACCATAAGAGTTGAGGTTAGAATTATTTCATAGTCAACTGACAAACAGCGAAACCTAACAGTGACATCTGTCAGTGACATTAGACAGTGATACCTGTTAATAACAGACGTCATTCAGTATTGCCAACCCAACGAAAAAATACGTTCCAGTATACAGAGAGTAAAACGTTTTGTTTTTGCAACATGAGTTCTACAGGTATGTCACAGAATATGGTACAGTTGTTTCAAATGATGAAAATTGAACTGGAGGAGCATAACAGAAACTATCATGCACAATATAGATGAGAAACTGCAACCATTTTTGAAAGAAAACAAAGTGTTGAAAAATGAGGTACAAAGATTGAAGGAAAAAGTAAATTATTTAGAAGAAAAAAATAGGAAAAATAATTTGCTAATACATGGTATCAAAGAAACAGAAAAAAATCATCAAGAATTATTCAAACTAATTAAAGGGAAACCTAGATATCGACATAGATAAATACCAAATTAACAACTACTATAGATTAGGAAAAAAACAAGGAGATGGCAAAGTAAGGCCAATACTTATATCTTTCACATCATTCCAAAAGAAACTAGCAATATTAATAAGTAAAAAGAAAATGCCAAAACAAACTTATATTACTGAGGATTTTTCGAAAGAAACGTTGGAAATCCGGAAAAACCTGCAGGAAGAACTTAAATAAATAAAACAAAGTGGCAAAAACGCATTCATTCGAAAGAATAAAATAGTTATAAAAGAAACACTAGATGCGGAAAAAAGGAAGAGAGAGGACTCGACATCACCTAACAACAAAAGCCCATCATTCTCCAGCGGGTTGAAAAACATTATAGCACCCCCTAAACTACAAAAGCCAAATGCATTTGAGTATATGAGGGCCAGATCTTCATCTTTGACCGATAAACCATCTCAACGCAAAGCATAGGAAATATCAGACATCGGTAACGTAATCAGAACAAACCACACAGGCAATAACAAAGGAAAAAACAATAAAAACCCCAATACGGTTGGTCACCGCGGTGTTACCGACCAAACCCCCAAAATACCACATTAGAAACAGAAAAAGAAACAAAAACGAACACCAAGAAAAGGAGATTGCACATCGCAACATTGAATACAAGATCATTAAAGTCAAATGAATGCTTATTAGAACTCGAACAAGCGTTAAATAACATTAATTGGGATATTCTTGGCATAAGTGATGTACGGAGATCGGCAGAAAACATCGAAGAGCATAAGGAATACATATTATATTATAAAAATGAAACACCAGGAATATACGGTGTGGGCTTCTTAGTCAAAAAATATCTAAAAAAGAACATAATCAATTTTAAAGGAGTTTCAGACAGGATAGCTGTCTTAAACATTATACTTCCTGGTCACAAACAGTCGACGTCGATAGTCTAAGTATATGCTCCTACTGAAGTAGCGAAAAAGGAAATTAAAAATAACTTTTACGAAAACCTAACTGAGACAATGGAGACCATGTATAGCACCATTATTGTGATGGGAGATTTTAATAGCCAAATTGGCCAACGAGGAAAGAACGAAGATAAAATAATCGGACCGTATACAACTGGAAAACGTAACGATAATGGACAAAGATTGAAAAACTACGCGTTAGAAAATAATTTATATATTATGAATACTTTTTATAAAAGAAAACATAAAAGAAGATGGACGTGGGAATCTCCCAACGGCCAAATAAGAAACGAGATAGATTTCATAACTACAAATAAACCGAAACTTTTCCTGAACGTGGAAGTCCTTAACAAATTTAACTATTTTACGGATCACAGATTACTTCGAGGTCAATTACACTTTAATGAACCAAAAAATTCTAGGAAACATATAAAAAATACTAAACAACCAATTACACTACCATTACCAAGTCATGTTCTAGAATCCCTACAAACTAAGTTAACGCCAATAAGTGAACTAAAAACAATCCAAGAGAAATATGATACTTTAGAAAAAGAAATAAAAAGAACTAATAATATTATAGAAAAAGACAAACCACTTAGAGACAGAATAGGACCTGAAGCAAGAAGATTAATAAACCAAAGAGCTCTTTTATTTAAAAACAGGAAGAATAATAGCCAAAACATAACTAAAATAAGTAAAGACATATACATTGAAATAAAGAAACACAGAAATACACAAAAAACTAAATTAATACAATTCCACATAACAAAATTAGGTGGAATCAAGAGTGCGTGGAACGAACTTCAAGAACATTCAAAATGGATTCCTTACGTAACACATCACAAAACTAAAAAAAATAAACATAAAAGAAACGAAATAATAAATACTGCAACCGAGTTCTATCGCGATCTTTATCATGACGAACAAAGTACATTAATTATGAGTAGTGAAACAGTTAGGAGTACCCAAGAAGAATCAGTTCCTAATATATTGAAAGATGAAGTTATTAAAGCTATCAAATCTCAGAAAAGAGGAAAAGCACCCGGCGAAGATAATATCTCTAATGAACTTTTAATAGGAATATGAGAGACTATCTTGGATACACTAACGGACCTTTTTAATGAGATTTTGGTAACTGAACATATACCTCTTCAATGGACTACGTCTATAATAACTTTACTTCACAAAAAGGGAGAACAGACGATATATCAAACTACAGACCCATTTCGCTAATGCCAAATATATACCAAATTTTCTCCAAGATAATACTTGACCGAATAACAAAGATCATAGACGAGAATCAGCCGAAAGAACAGGCAGGGTTTCGAAATGGCTTCTCAATCATCGACCACATCCATACTATCAAGCAACTGATTCAGAAATGCAAGGAATATGGAATAAACTACTACTTAGCATTTATAGATTACAATAAAGCATTTGATTCCCTGAAACATGAGAAGATTTGGGAAGCCCTCACCACACAACAGGTCCACAGTAAATACATCAATATAATAAGGAACATATACAAAAACATGATAGCTAAAATACGCACAGAAAGGGTAGGAAAATATTTCCCCATTAAAAAAGGAGTTAGACAGGGAGATCCTCTATCACCCAAACTGTTTCTGGCAACCCTGGAACATATATTTCGACAGTTGGAATGGAAAGAATATGGTATAAATGTTAATGGAATTCTACTGAACCATCTAAGATTCGCAGATGATCTTATATTAATATTTGATGATTCAAAAACTCTGCAGGTTATGATTGAACAACTAATACACGAAAGTGGAAAGGCAGGATTATCAATAAATTCCAGTAAAACAAAATTAATGACAAATGGCGTTAAAACCCCCATAAAACCAGATAATGCTGCGCAACTGGAATATGTAAACGAATATATATACCTAGGCCAAATAATATCTCCAGCAGACATCACAACAAAGGAAGTTCAAAATAGAATAAACCTAGGATGGAAGAAGTACTGGGCTCTAAAAGATGTAATGAAAAATTCGGATATACCAATTGAAGGAAAAAAGAGAATATTTAATACATGCATTCTACCAAGCATGATCTATGGATGTCAGACATGGAGTTGTACAAAGAAAAATATAAAATCTCTGGAACTTGTAACTTATCAACACCGAATGGAAAGAAGCATGCTCAACATAAAATTAAAGGATAAAACTAGGTTAAAAATAATCAGGAAACGAACCAAGATTATAGATATAAAATACCAAATCAAACAACTGAAATGGAAATGGGCAGGACACCTAACAAGAACTAAGACGGAAAAGTGGACGAACGAAGTAACGGAATGGTGCCCTAGATATAGAAAGAGAAGAAAAGGCAGCCAATATCAAAGATGGGAAGATGATATCAAGGAAGTGGCAGGACCATGTTGGACGAGGATAGCAAAGGATAGATTGTTGTGGAAAACACTTGAGGAGGCCTATGCTAAAGAGCAAGACAATCATAAAACCGGTGTCTAATAAAAAGAAAAATAATTACGTTATTTTCATGAACAACCATGTATATTAGTAGTTATAAGATGAAATGTAACATGTAAGATTGTTAATAAAGGCTTTATTATTATATCAATGCTACAGAGAGACGTATTTATGTAGGTATAAAATATATTTTTAAAAATTAAACTATAAAAATTACCCAAAAATATATAAGTAAATCAAAAAAACCCTAAATAGTATTTTTAAACATTTTTAAAGTGTTATTCCTATATATACTTAGGAAAGAAAAATACTTATTTAGAAAACGTATAAAAATTTGAACGTAGCGGGACTTGAGTCCCGCTACGTCCAAATTTTTATACGTTTTCTAAATAAGTACCCTAAATAGTATTTTTATTATTTTAAAATATAACTGTAACTGAAACAATTATAACGTTCATTTTGCAAAAGAATCCTAATAACAAGGTGTGCCTGCCTTGTCTACCAATAAGATTGTTCAACTAAAAATAAATACATTATTATATAATACTAATTATGCAATGCTATACAGTTGATGGGCCGTTTTTCTCGACAACATCTTAGTCTTCTTCATTTTCTAATGAAAGAACATAAAGTGTGTTGTTGATGTAGATATAATATTTAACATAATTTTTAATGTATTTTCCAGAATATTTATGATCAAATAAAAGAAATAAAGTAATTTATTCTGCATTTTATACAGTTATTCGTTTTGTTCGCATCGTCCATTCTTTATTGCTGGACGTTAAGTGTTGTAAATTTTATTTTTAGAAGTCTTAAAAGATTAAATGTCGTCACAATGGCCAAATAAACTTAAATAGAGTTGGCTATACATGAAAGTTATCAAATTATAATACGGCGAGTAGTTGTTAGAGAGGATTAACAATTAGTTTGAAAATTAATATCAACCTTTGTTCTTGTAGACCAAAGGGTTCGTTAGTCGGTTCCCTAAACTGTACCCATATTTGTGCCGATAAATATTAGGAGTTGAGGCCAGTCGTGGCGCAGCGGCACAAAGTGTGATTGTAAAACCGACTGGTTGTGGGTTCGATCCTCACTCGAGGAGATGAAATATTTACTTAAATTTATATTTCCATTTCTTCGCTCTGGTGTCGAGGCAAAGCGCGGCGTTGAGTTCTGCCACTCAACACGCAATGCCTCCAGAATTTCGCAGAAAGTGGGGAACGGAGTGTCTTAACACTAGGTTTCCTCTGCCTACCCTGTGTGCGGGAAACAGCGTGAAGCTGAATATTAGGAGTTGGAATAGAGAATGTCGGATTTTGTTACAGACACGTTTCCATGAAATATCTAATATTTAGTTTTTGTAGCCATCTAGGTTAGGTAGCCATGTAGGCGATATAGATAAGGCTATTTTGTGTTATCTTGAAAGTAAAGTGAAACATATCTTACGAGACATATGTATGCAAGCATTAAGGTACACATGATTCACATGTCCATGCATGACCACGACACTATAACATGTAACATCTGACATTATAGCATAATAGTGGGCGCGCGCAGCTTCGCCCGCTTATTTGCACCCTTAAGGGTGAATTAAATTGGTGATTAAAATATTTTTAACAGTCGGAATTTAAATTTTTATAAAAATCGGTGGCGATTTAAAGATTTTTCCATATAGACTTTCAACCCCTTACTTGAACCTTTATGGGGTGAATTCTAAAAAGCCATGAAACACGTGTTCAATAAAATATTTTTAAGAGTCTGAATTCAAAATTTTATAAAAATTGGTGCCGATTTAAAAAAAATCCATAGAAACTTTGAACCCCTATTTCAGCCCTTTAGGGTTAAAATTTTTAAAATCCCTTTTTAGTGGATGTCCAGATTACGAAAATAAACATCTGTCCAAGTGTTACGTTTCTACACACAGCGGATACAGCTGTTCGTGCGTCTTACCTCAGTCAGTCAGGTACATGGCCTTTTATATATATAGATAAAGCCGGAATAGATGACTAAATGTTGGGTAACTAACGGAATAGATGACTAAATGTAAATAGGTAAGTCAAATTTTGGTCTAAAATTATAACCTAAGCGAACACAGAACTTTGTAAACAAATTATTATGACTAATCATTAATATATGTCGCTTTATTTTCGCTATTGTTCTTAATATATTATAGCTTACACACTTTAATCTTTTACTTTACTCGATAATAAATGTAAATATTTTTAAGTTTTCAGATGTATAGTAGTATAGATAGTGAGGCCAGTGATGGTGCAGGGGCACAAAATGTGACTGTAAACTACACAGGTTGTGGGTTCGACTCCCATTAATGAAATATTTAATATTTTCATTTCTTCGCTGTGGTGTCGAAGAACAAGAAAAAAACCAGCACTTTTGTAAATCACAAAAATGCTGGTTCTTAAACATTAATATAACTTTACCCGTTTAAGTTAAAAAGATATTAAAAAAAACTAAATTGTAGAGTATTTAAAAATATTTACACGTTAGGTGGTTTTAATATTAAATATGGCGAGATGAAGTAATTTATGAGTTGAAGGAAGGAGCTGAAAAGCGTAGTTATATTTGGTAAAGTAATAAATTAAAAAATAAAAATAGTCACCACTTTATATAAGGTATTAAATGGGACCGGCAGGCACTTTGTGGAAAAAATGTTTCTGGAATGTTAATATATAAGTGGTTGAAGAACAAAAATCATATATCTTTATGAATAACTCATTTTTTAAAAAGTTCTCGACTATGTATCTTTTTGGATTCTTTATTGAATATTATCGTTATCATTTTCCGGTATTTTAATAGGTTTGTTCCTTTATATAGAATCTATAAAAGCCAAAAACGTGCCTAGCGTACTGACATTTATCATTCAAACTGTCTTGCGTTACATTCATTCGTGTTGAGTTAAAAAGTCGCTCAACATGTCGGACTCTGAACATGTTACTAGTGTGTTATTTATTAAAGAACAGGAGATTGAAAGTAATTGCTGGACTGATAAGGAATTGGATGAAATTTGTGAGATTGTTGAATCAGCAGAATAAGGCTATATAATATTATAGTGTACGTCTTAGTTAGCCTTAAATAACGAAATAACAATAATAATGAACGCCATCGAATTGCTTTAAGCGCGTGCGCTGCAAATACTTATAGTAAAATATATGTCAGTACATTGTATTGAGAAATGTTCTATTTTATTTTCTCCAAAAAAAAAAATCCGCGATACGGTATATATATCTCTTATATATAAGTCACAATAAGATATTTTGTGACAAAAAATAATTGAATATTGCAAAAATAATTGATATTTCAACGATTTTTATTTGATAAAGATATTGGAAGTTACGAGCAAAAGTTATTCCATCGTCAAGGAAATTTTATTATTTATGAACCTATACTTTTTGAGCAAAATTTTAGTTTAAAATAATTCAACGCTCAGTTTAAGGCCGCAAGCATGGGCGAGCGAGAGGCGACCCTGCCGCCGATTTCGTTCTCGCAAACAGCCATATAGTGATTGCACTTATTTAAAATTAAATTTAGACATTCAGTATAAATTATATTAATTATTTGATTTATATTGATTATCTTATGGAAAATATAACATAATAAAAGAATTATAAGTGGTATGCGAGCGAAGCCGCTAGTAGGCCGCTAGTTATCATATAATATCTTATTTATATTAGTAAAAATGTTTAATATGTATATTTTTATTTATGTTTTTTGTGTTTTTAAGTTGTGTTTCTCACATCGGAGTCGGAGTAGGAAATCTGGGAACCTAGTGTTAAGATACTTCGTTTCAATTAAGGCACTTCCCTTACCCATTTTTTGCCGATTTTTGGTAGAAATAGCTAGTTTCCGCTACTCGACACACAGTCGAGTAGCGGAAACTAGCTTTATCTCGATACGAAATGATACAGCGAAGAAATAAAAATAGCCATCTCCTGATTTATGTAAGTATCACCTGTTGATCAATGACTGTTAATATGGCATCCGCCATGGTAGCTCAACCGGTGATCTTTTGGCTATTGAAAGCAATGGAGATGGCTTGGTAGTTAATTTGCATATATAAAAGGCTTTCAATTGAGTGTGGCACAGGCCGCTTCTTGCAAAACTTCCGAGAATTTATGTTATATTTATTTATGTAAGTGAGTATTTACTTACGATTTCCGCTCTGAATACATGTTCTTAACGCTCGCGTCGGCTATTCTGTTTGTTCTGCATATCAATGAACCATTAGGGATTATTAGTATTTACATTGTTATGCAGACGGTAGCACAGTGGACGCTGTATACTTAGGCCGTGCAGGTCTTTCTCGGGAGAACGTCGAGTGCCGTTGTAATTGCCGAAATAAGCTTGTATCTTCTTTTGAACTATCCCTCGGGAACGCTATTTTTATATATTTGTGACGTTAAAAGAAAATTTGAACCAGGTTCTGGTTCAATTTGTTAGCTCGTTATAAATTGAAAAAAAAAATTATTAATCGTGTCACTAGTTTTTGAGTCCACTTCTCTAAAAGCCGCGCCCATTATTAGAATATTGAGTCTTAACATTTCGAGTGATTGCCAGTATCACGATCGTCTGGAAAGGAAGACCGGTTGGCATCAACGAAACTCGGGGTCATCGGCAGAGCGAGGGGCATTATATAGGGTCCAGGTTCAGCCTCATATGCAGCAATATGGAGTGTGTTGTCATCTCGAGGCTTGTGCACCTCAGTATCAGATAGAATTACTTGCACTGTACTTGTAAAAAAAATCAGCTTCACGCTGTATCCCGCACATAGCAGGGCAGAGGGAACCTAGTATTAAGACACTCCGTTCCTCATTTTCTGCCGAATTCTACAGGCATTGCGCGTTGAGTGGCAGAACTCAACGCCGCGCTATGCCTCGACACCAGAGCGAAGAAATGGACATATAAATTGAAATAAATATTTCATTTTCTCGAGTAGGGATCGAACCCCTATCCAGTCAGTTTAACACTTTATGCCCCTGCGCCACGACTTACAAAAAAAATCGATTTCAAATTTTAAAACATCAAAATCCCGTCTAGGGATTGCACCTATGACCTAAAAAAAATCATATACAATAATTGAGACTCCCAGTATTTGTAGTAACGAAGTTTCATATTCACTATCAAACTACATTTTTAGGAATAGAATTTAACAAAATGCCATCTTAGGTAGGACTATGTCCTATAAATAGCGCCCATGCAAAATTTGCGACCTCCAACACTTGTAGTAACGAAGTTTTATAAAAACTATTAACCCCCAAAACCCTCGAGGGTCGAATATACCAAATACCCGTCTTAGTAAGCAAGCACGGCCTATAAATAAATAAGCCTATGCAAAATTTGAGACTTCTAGCACTAGTAATACCTATGTTTCGTACAAACTATGAACTTTCAAAAACAACTCCTTAGGGGTCGAATATTGAAAATTCCCGTTTTAGTTAGCATCTACTTCCTATAAGTAGCATATAATATGCAATTTGTAGTTTCTGACATTTCCTGATGAGTGAGATATACAGAGCGTTTTTGTCAGCACCACTTTAAATGAAACCACAATTTTAACTACTCTATAAAAGCCTAATACAATTAAGTTCTTTTTTGTTCCCGAAAATGAAAAAGTGATTTATTCAAATAAAATAAATAATAAAATTATCGTTGTAAAATAAAATGTCATTTGCCAAGAACGACGGACGCAAACATAAAACCTATCAAAGCGAAACCGCCGCATACGCCTCATTCCGAAATCGAGTCGTTGGTATTAGCGGTAAAGTTCAAAGTTGCTTAACTTTTAGTAGTATGTGTTTACGTTATTAGTATCTATTATATATAGTTATATAAGGATACACATCGTGAAATGAAAAAAAAAATCCTACGTCTGAACTATTGAGGTATCTTGATTAATTTCTTTAGGTATGGGTTTAAAATATTTTACCCTATATGCTGTTCCCGTAAAAGGAGCGCTGACGCTTCCACCCTGTATATTTAGGTATAGATGGGTACTTCAGATCTTCCTTTTTTGTTTTCCAAACTTATCTTTAAGCTTCACCGTACTCTATATTAATAGTGGTATTTACTGCTGACTACGACGAGGAAGAAATAATTTATTCAGATTGACATTTTCATATTGGTAAATTCTCTTGAATGGACTGTGCAATTTAAATAATTCAAAATTAAACTGTAGGTATTGAAACACTCTTGAATACGAAATTATTTATTTGGATTAGGATTCATTTAAACGTTTTCGTATTTCCATCTAATGTTAAACTCTAAAAAGTAGGTGTGTTGCCAAAACTAAAATAGTGCGATATATGGTTTCTCGAGGTTTTTTCGTAGATATTAATATTTTCTTTAATTTTTTAGAACATTTCTTTGTCCTATCTTCAACGGTTTCTGCAGCGCATAGGATGAAAAATATTGTATGTCTATTAATTAAATTTTAGTAGGGGGTCCCTAATTTTTTCTAGGTATATAGCATATGTTACTCAGTAATAATGTAGCATTCTAATGGTGAAAAATTTTTTGAAATCGGTTTTTTAAGTTTATACATTACAAACATACATACATACAAATCTTTCCTCTTTATATAATAGTGTAGATAACCTCTCCTATGTTGATTTATTTTATGATGATAATATAAGTGACATGAGAAGAATTTTATTACATTTCAGAGAAACAAATTTAGAAAAATGTCAAAAATAGAAAATTGAGCCTGTGTTTTAAATATAAAAAGTGATTACCTATTACGTAATGTACATCTATAACATTTATCTATATGAAACTTAGACCTAGATAAATAAAGTCTGACGACACATGTTAGAATTTTGGAATAACTTCTAGTCGTGGGAATTTATGAATGTATTTAAAATTGATACTTCTGTTTTTAATGGTGTAGTTACGGTATTTTAAAATACCATTTTTCTTAGTCCTTAAGCCAGTTCAGAATACAACTTTCTGAAATGTTGAATTTATTAGACTTTTCGGCCTTTTCCATATTATGCCAGAAATGTGATCACGATTTTTTTTAAATATTAAACATTTATTCATGTATATGAGAAAGATAGATAGGCAAATCCTAATTGAATCCACAATAAGCCCTAACTTAATTATAAAAAGACATATTTTTGTTACAGTATTAAAAACATGTTTGCTGCTGTCATTTGCAAAAGCGTCGGTGCCAGGTGTGATCAAAAAAGATCGCTTAGAAGCATCGTGCTCGTTATCGGATTTTGCTAACAGTGCGCATTGTGAGCGATCCGATGGCAACCTTGTTTGCTTTAAAGGCTTGGCAACTCCTTGGCTGTTGAAAATTAAGTTAGTAATAAGTATATATTTATAATATAAATTTAGCTTAATTTATATATTATAGCTTTTTTCTAGATGTTTTACAGTGAATTCGGTCGGAAACCGGAGAATGGAGTGTCTTGACACTAGTCTGTCCCACTAATTTGCTTTGGGATAAAGCGTGAAGCTGTGAAAATATTATGTTTTTCGTGAAATATGTTAATAATTTAGTAAGAAATGATTATTTATAATCTAAATCAATTTTGATAAAATTTACTTTTCATTTTCTTCTAAAGTGTTAGAAGAGAATAAAAATAATGAGATTGGAGCCATTCTTATAGTGTATTAACTAAATAAATTTTTAAATAATCAAAAAAATGGCAGTCAATTTTTTTATTTATGCCGTTTTGAGCGTGTCAATTAAAAAAATAGTCTAAGAAGTAAGTATTAAAACACAGACTAAGAAGTAAAAAAAAAACTGATTGGTAAAAAAAATAACAAATATTTATGATGATATTTGATATTATCTTTTCAAATAATATTTTTGGTTTACTCATAAAAGTCATATAACATTTTCAGTCACGAAATATCTCATCTAAGATTATCTGAATGGTCGGGAAAATGTATCGACGTCGGACAGCTTCAGAGGCGTTTTCCTCGACTCATTACTTTAGAAATAAATAAGAGTACCAACTTGACGACCTTTAAAGGGCAATTTGAAGCCTCGAGCTACATTCAGGTAAAATTTTATATGATTTTTGTCGATATACGTGACATAATAATAATTATACATGTGGCGCCATTGAAACACATAAGAGCAAGAATTTTTTTTGTATATCCGTAAGAAAAAGTAAGAACCATCGCTTACTGATCTACTTGTTCTTTACTTTAGGAATAATACGTACGTGAAAAATGCTTTTTCGGGGACATATGTATCTTTATGGTCAATAGAGACCAGATTGTTGGATTTGGTGCCGAAACTCAGTACTTATAAATTGTCAGCATTGCGTTTTGAGTTTTAGTACGCCACGCTTTACCATGTTACCAGAGAGATCAAATAAAAATAATAAATAATAATTCATTCCTCCGATTGGGAATCGAACCCACAACCGTAGCGCTTACAGTCACGCGCTTGTGTCGTTGCTCCACGACGGCCAAATATGCCCTAGAAAATCTGTATAAATAATAAATGTTTGTCGAGAATTTTATAGGCACATTAAGTAAAAGCACACATATATAAAAGCATTTACGTTATATTACGCTGAAGTTATATAACGTTATCGTTTAAGGTTACGTCAGAAATGTTCATTATATTCAATAATTTATTCATTCCAAATTGTTAATATAAATTCTAAATTGTTAATCTTCGCTCTGGTGTCGAGGCTAAGCGCGGCGTTGAGTTCTGCCACTTAACAAGCAATGTCTCCAGAATTCGGCAGAAAGTGGAGAACGGAGTGTCTTAAGACTAAGTTCCCTCTGCCTACCCTGCTGTGTGCAGGATACAGCGTGAAGCTGATTTTAAATTGTTAATATAAAATTAATAAATAATTATTTTATAATTATACTAGCGGTCCGCCTACGGCTTCGCCCGCTTTAACTACATGATTATTGATTTAATAAACAGAATTGATTGACTATTACAATGACTTCTAATATGATTTTTTATTACTTTAATCCGTAATATTCTAATATGATTTTTTTACTATATTATCGTAATTTGTATAAAATTTAATTGTTTTGAATTAAAAACTACGACCATTGTTGTTATTTGATATTTATAAAATATACATAAAGCAAATTTTTTTTTACCACGTATATATTTTTGTAACATTATGTTCTTTTTACCTATGTAATATATGTCTCATCATAATTCTAAAACTATGTTAAATGTGCTGATGTCAGTGAATAATTTAATTTACTCTTTCAGAAACAGCCTTAAATGTTAAATTATTGATTTGAAGGATTCATAATATTCTTTGTAAAATAACTAACGATTCCTGTACAGTTTTCAAATTAGTTACATATATTATTTATTAGCTAAATGTACAATTGGTAAATATGTAGTTATTACAGAGTATGCACGTAGTTATTGCAGTTTGTTTTTAGGTATTCAAATGACGATTTCTTTTTTTTTAATGAACCGATTTTGATGAAATAATTTAACTTTAATTGTTAAGTTGAGTTAAAACAAATCAATTGGTGAAACTTTTAAGTAGATCGGTTCAGTACTTTCAAAGAAAAATGTGACCATACATATCGACATACAGACAAGAAATTCAAATAAAATATTTTTGTTTTCTGTTATTCTTTTTAAGTGTCCCTCTATCCATTTCAGTCAAAATTACTAAATGTACAGACAAAATATTTTTCTGTGTTATTATATATAGAGATAATCCAATGTGTAAAATCGTATAAAAAAATATCTCTATTAAATTATATTATTACCTACTTTACTATTTATTAATATTAATAATTTATGAAAATATATTTTTTTAACTCTACATCGTATCCCGTACATAGCAGGGTATATAGTAGGGCGTTTTCGGTGGTCCTCTTTCATTCTTGTGTCCCTGCGATGCGACTGGCTTTAAAAAAAAGCGATGATGAGATAACTTACTGTGCTTTGCAATAATATTTTTGAACCTTAGCCTATATAGTTTGACTATAGGATTTCTTGTGTTGTGGGCTTACAAAATGTATAGGAAGTTTGAGAGGAATATCAACAACCATTTTAAAAGTACAACAAAAACATTAAATAAGGTTATTGCAGAAAGTTTCTAATTTTGCACACATTTGTAAACTTTATTTAGTAAAAAAAAGTAACTAGAACTAAATCTTGCTAATGTTATTCAATACCTTGAAGTTATCATTTTTGTATAGAGAATATCAATGGATGGCCTGACATCGTTATGGGAAGTTCCAGGGAGGGTCGTGGAGAAAATGGAGAAGTTACGAGTATTGGACTTACGAAACAATGCCTTAAGGCATATGAAGTCGAATCTCGTCCTTGGAGCTCCAAATTTAGAAAGAGTCTATCTTGGAGGTGAGTTCTTCACACACACACACACACACANTATATATATATATATATATATATATATATATATATATATATATATATATATATATATAATATATATTTTTATTATAAAAGTTTTATAACAACTTTTGTATGATTTTTCAAACTTCACAATAAACACACATATACTGTAGGGTTCTGTGGTTCGCCGTAATTCGAGATATTGCTGTGATGTATAATGTAAACCTAACTAGAATGCCCGGCTTTTTCTTGCCAGAATGAGGTAATTTGACTTTAATTTTCTCTCTGAGTGGAAATCGACCCGCAATCATCGTGTTTACAGTCAAAATATATGTATCACGGGCGTAAGTCACGGCGACTGCAAGTAGTATATATTTTATTTAAATTTAAACTTATTGAATTCTTTTGAGACTGAGATGCTGTTATAATTTATTATAATTTTCGATGAAATACAAAAGTTATATAAATTTCTAGAATAATATTATGTGGAAATTTAAATAATGCATGAAATTTTCTATTTCCATGAAAGTACAATTTATTTTTCTTTGCTTACTTCTAATACTTTACGGGGGTGACAGAGAATCTAGAAATAAATATTTTTCTTTTATTTGATACGAGAACTTATTTTCCTTAGTAATAGTTATATTGGTAATGGAAATATGTTTTTATAGGTTTCGATTAAGTTTCCTTGGGGATACCACAGTGTCTTGTGATATCTGCTTCAATAAGCACAAATTAATCTTATTTATTTAATAGGTTTTTGGTTTTTGCAGTTCAATAAATAATGTATTTTCAGTGTGATATTAAATAATGTATTTTCATACACTACTGTGTTCACAAATAATCTGTAAAGTCACTTTAGGTTTTTTGCATGTGTACTAGAGTTAAGACACTCGGTTCCCATTTGCCGCTCAATTCTCGACAGATTGCGTGTTAAGTGTTGATTATTATTATTATCAGCTTCACGCTGTATTCCGCACACAGCAGCGTAAGCAGAGGGAACCTAGTGTTAAGACACTCCGTTTCACACTTCCTGCTGAATTCTGGAGGCATTGCGTGTTGAGTGGCAGAACTCAACGCTGCGCTTTGCCTCGACACCAGAGCGAAGAAATGGAAATTTATGAATGGATCGAACCCACAACCAGTCGGTTTTACAGTCACACTTTGTCCCTGCTCCACGGCTGGCCTCAACGGTTGATAAAAATAAGAATAAGATAAAAAAAATAAAACACATTTATTGCCAAAAATATATTTACGAAGAAAGTTAGTATAATTATTAAACACTTTAACATTATGGTTAATAGTGTAACTCAGTTAATGTTGCTCCAGATAACAGTACTTAACTAAAACTATGATTTTTGTAAGTTTTGTTTGTCGTTAACTGGATTTTAATTTGTAGATAATAAGTGGGACTGTAGTGATGGTGGCTTGGACTGGTTGGCGATGGAGAAAGAAAATGGTACTATACGTAACCGTCTATTGGATTATTACGATTTAGTATGCTACCAGCAATTATACAGAGGCAAACCACTCCACAAAGTTATGGATATAATACGAGTAAGTATATATTTTAGTAAAGAAAAAATTATAACATTAAATCTAAGAAAGAAATAGAGGGCGTCGTGGCGCAGAGGCACAAGTAACGCTACGGTTAGGGGTTCGAATCTCAGTCGGGGGAATGAATTATATTTATTTGTATTTTAATAAAACGAAGCGTTGAGTTCCGTCACTGGACACGCAATGTCTTGAAAATTCGTCGGAAAGTGGGGAATAGAGTATCTTACCTCCTACCACTGTCTACTCTGCTATATGCGGGATACAGTGTAAAGTTAAAGAAAATCATTATTTCCCTTAGAAAAACAGCCTAAATTGGATATTTTAATTTCAATATAGGCTTAAAGAATATTTTTGGAATTACAGTAAAAAAAATAATAGAAGATACATTTTAAATAAAATGTACTGTGAATCTAAATCTCTTGAATTAAATCTTTATCGTTCATTTTTAAATCTTTATAGTTTTTTTTTTACCGTATTCTGTATAGCTGGCCAGATGTTTGAGTCTCCGCTTAATGTTTTAGAAAATGAAATTGCTCTAAACTGCAATGTGACCGCCGGGACTTTGCAAAATATTTTACAAATGTCAAATATCTATTGCAAACAGTAATTAAACACGATAATAAACATTCAACTACATCAAAAGTGGTAATCGACTTCAATGCCCAAGAGTTTGTATAGTTTTCTGTAGGTGGTGACAGAAACAACGAGATAAAGAATAGAGATAAAGATGTCCATTTGTTAAACGTGTAGGTGTATTACACAATAATTAATATTGTTTGAAAATAATATTTGAAAAGTCGGTATGTCAGCGTCCTAAATTTATTCGGTAGAAATGCAATTGTGAAATTATTTTCCTCTATTGTTTAATAGCGTATAAATAACCAAATTAAATATATAATAAATGAGTTGAATATTATGTTAGGGAGGCCAGTCGTGGCGCTGGGGCACAAAGTGTGACTGTAAAACCGACTGGTTGTGGGTTCGGTCCCCACTTGAGGAGATGAAATATTTACTTAAATTTATATTTCCATTTCTTCGCTCTGGTCTCGAGGCAAAGCGCGGCGTTGAGTTCTGCCACTCAACACGCAATGCCTCCAGAATTCGGCAGAAAGTGAGGAACGGAGTGTCTTAACAGTAGGTTCCCTCTGCCTATCCTGCTGTTTGCGGGATACAGCGTGAAACTGAATATTAGGTCTCGTTTCACTACCATCGTCGCGATACCATAACACCACAAACGCGAGGTGTATAATGTTACGGAATGAGCTTATATCTATGTTTGAGGTCTTCGGCCCTAGAGTGTGATCCCTAGAGGGAAAGAATTATTATTTATTAATATTTTCAACTGTTTGTTTTGCCATCTAAGCAAAAGCTCAGCGATATGTTTCGCCACTCAACATGTAATGCTCCGAAAAAATTAGCGGAAAGTGAGGAAAGGAGTGTCTTAACACTAGATTCCCTCTAGCAAGGGAGCATAAATGCTTGTATCTTTTGAATGTGTTGATTTAGATTTAGAAGCTTATTTTTTCTATGCTTCTATCATAAAAGATCGTCGACCTGGATATTTGATATTTATTTCATTTCGATATCTTCCCACGGGAAGATAACGAAATGAAATAAATATCAAATAAATATCTTGAGATCAATAGTCTTGCCAGACGGACAGACTGATAATAAAGTGGGTCTTATAAGGGTTTTTTTTTGTTTTATGGAATAGAACCCTAAAAAGCAAAACACACTTATAATTTACTAGACTAAAACTCATTTTTAATCTAGTAAATTATAAGTGTAATAAAAAAATTAATGATGAATGGTGATGATGATGAATTGATGATTATTGTTTATTGACTTAAGGTTCAAATTAAATGTTATTTTGATTGTATGGACGATGAATAATAAAAAACAAACGTGTGCTCTCTGTGATGATTTATTTGCTACTGGCTACAATACGCTAATAAGTTAATAACGATCGTACATACCTCCCACCAAAAACAACAGTTTTTTAACAAATATTAAACACTTTTAAATTATGAAATTGCGAGTTGTTATACATGATTAATTTTCTAAACTTTTGTATGATTTTAATTTACAAACAAATATTATTAGTTACCTTCAAAGTGGACTGTATTTATGTATATAATTTACTCAGTTGACATTTCAAATATATTTTTATATATAATATTTTATTATTATATTATATATAATATAATATATTATATTTTTTGCATGCTTTGACTTTTACATTTACATTTTTTTGATATAACACCTTATATTGTTTTTATCACATCCACATTTACACTTAACACCGCCCACCATGATATATTTATTCAAGCCATCCATTCAGGACATCCATTACCATCTCTTCATAGGTCAATTTAGTGTTTTTATTTATCCTTGTTAAGTGTCTTTTCGCTGATTGGATACCAGCCTCCCATAAACCACCGCACGTCGGCATTCTCGCGGGTATAAAGTGCCATGTTGTTCCATCATTTCAGACACTACCAGACCATAGACCAGAATTTCAGACACTTCCTTAACCATGCTATTTTTGCTAGTTTGAAACGAGTCTTTCAATTCTTTGGCAGCACCCACAAAGTTGGTGCCATTGTCACTCCACAGCTGATAGCAATACCCTCTGCGAGCCACAAATCCCCGAAATGCTGCGATAAATGCTTGAGAGGTAAGATCAGTAACCGCTTCTAAATGTATGGCACGTGTTGTCATGCATATAAATAAGCAAATATAGCCTTTAGTCGAATGATGTCCACGACCTTTAGATGTTCTGATCAATACCGGTCCAGCAAAATCAACTCCACTATTTAAAAATGCTCTGTGTTGATTTACTTTTACTGCCGGTATGTTACCCATCAGTTGATATTTTGTTTAAGCCTTATCCACAATACACGTTTTACAACTACGAATACATTTTTTGACAAAAGATTTTAATCCCACTATCCAATAAGCTGTTCTCAAATACGACATCATTAATTGAATTCTGCCATGAAGTGCTCTAGTGTGAGCTTCATTTACTAACAATTTGGTTATGTGTTAATTTCCAGGAGTTATTATTGGGTGTTTTGTTAATTCTGAGATTGATGCATTTTGAAGCCTACCACGTACTCTGAGGATCCCTTTTTCATCTAAGAACGGTGAAAGACTGATAAGAAAACTTTACCTTTCCATCTTTCTTGATTTCTTCGATTTTCTTTCCATATACTAAATTTTGATAATATCTTATACACTCTTCTAATATATTCTGCATTTCTATTGCCTGTAAGTGTTTTTGTTTATGTTCTATTTTTTCTTTCTTCAAACTTCTTTTGCAATATGCTAATACTCTCTTCATTCTGGACATTGTTGAAAATCTTTCCCAAATTGGTTTTTCTTCTACTACAAAAATACATTTAATCTTCAATTCTAACTGTGTCTGTGGTATCTCTTCTCTATTTATTATAAAAGTAGACATGTCTTCCTTAAGCCACTTCCGTCCAGTCCACCAATTTTTGTGTTTAGCTAAATCAGATGCCGTAATGCCTCTTGTTGCGACGTCAGCTGGGTTATCAGCAGACTGAACGTGTCTCCACCTGTCGTTGTCTATTGCTCGAGTGATTTCCGCTATTCTATTAGCAACAAATGTATACCAACGACCAGGATGTGATTGAAGCCATGAAAGTACCACTGTTGAATCAGTCCAGGCGAATATCTTTAGGAATTTTCAAAATCTCCATAAGATCATTAATAAGATTCGCAAGTTGCACTGCCGCACACAGCTCTAATTTAGGAACTGATAATTGTTTTAATGGGGCAACTTTAGTGCGAGATGCAATCATAATAAAATGTATTTTATCATCTTTCTCAATTCTTAAGTAAATGACAGCAGCATATGCTTGAGTGGACGCGTCAGCAAAACCATGCAGCAGTGTAACATGATTATAATTCTCTGAGCTTATTTTAAACCATCTATTAGGACCTTGAATAAGTTGCTGCTGTTTTTTGAAAGATGGCGTTGCGGCACTCTGTGCATGGAATTTCGTACGGTAACGAATCACCAAAGTAGTACTATATGTAACCTCAAATTATAGTAGAATAGTGTTTACTACAGTGTCAACTACATATTTATTTTCCCTTTGTGAAAATGTGTACTTTTGTGCCAAATAAAGTGTTTTTGCGGGGAATTTTATTGCACTGCTTTATTCCGAAAAAATCTGCAGCAGAAGCACGTAGAATTCTCGTTGAGACAATGCTTTGTCGAATACAATGTGCAAAGACTGGTTTAGGCGCTTCAAAAGTAATGATTTATTTTTTTTAAAAGTAATGATTTTGACCTTGAAGACAAAGAGCGTTCTGGAGCAACGACAAAATTTGAAGACAGAATTAGAGGCATTGCTTGAAGAAGATCCATGTCAGACGTTAGTAGAGCTCGGGAAAACGTTACAAGTAGATGCGTCAACAGTTTCAAAACGTTTAAAAGCGTTAGGAATGATCCAAAAGCAAGGGCATTGGGTGCCGTATGAGTTGAAGCCGAGAGACGTAGAACGACGTTTTCTCATGTGTGAATTGTTGCTTCAACGGCAAAAGAGAAAAGGTTTTCTGCACCGTATCGTCACTGGGGATGAAAAGTGGATTCACTACGACAATCCAAAGCGAAAAAAATCGTGGGGCATGCCGGGTCACGCATCAACATCGTCGCCAAAACCAAATATCCATGGTTCTAAGCTTCTTCTCTGCATTTGGTGGGATCAGCAGGGCGTAATTTATTATGAGCTGCTTAAACCTAATGAAACTATCACGGGAGCTCGCTATCGACTTCAGTTGATGCGTTTGAGTCGCGCTCTGAAAGAAAAGCGGCCACTATACGAGCAGAGACACGACAAAGTGATTTTATTACATGATAATGCTCGGCCACATGTGGCAAAACCAGTCAAAACCTACCTGGAAACACTTCAATGGGAAGTTCTACCCCACCCGCCGTATTCACCGGGTCTAATTTGTAACTGACCAGAAATATTATTATAGGATCCCAAGAGCTGGTGTTAATTTGTAAACTGTTAATACATTCTATTGTTGTATCCAAAATATTTTTAATTTGACCAGATGACTGACTACTAACATTTTTCTGACCAAATAATCTTTTTAAGAGTGAATCATTATTTTATTCTCAAAACGTCCCTTAAGTAAATCCCAAGCTTGCACATAATTAGTTTCTAATGTTTGAATTTGTCTTAATAATATTTCTGCCTCCCCAATCACGCTAGTTTTTAAATAATGTAACTTTTGACATTGCTTAAATTTGTATTGTGGACAAGAGCTATAAACAAATCCTGATATGTGGGCCAATCCTCATATCTTCCCGAGAACGTAGGCAATTGTATTCGTTACTAACAAAGCTACTAACAAAGCTACTAACAAAGCTACTAACAAAGCTACTAACAAAGCTACTAACAAAGCTACTAACAAATGGCGATGAAAATAATTGAGCTTCATGACTTATGGTTGCCACGTTGGCGATCCCCGGCACTTCTATCTTTATTAAATGGTCACTTAATAATAAATAAATTATAATACCAAATAAAGATCCTCAACTTGATAAAAATCTTCATTTAAAAAATACGGTGACATCCCCTTTTGTTCTCGCGGCGTGCATATCGTAAGGCTGTTATGGGCTTGCTTAAGTGTATTCCAATAATCTTCGAGAATTTTCAATCTTGCTTGTATATAACCTTTAGTGAGTCTTTGCTTCGGACACTTTTTTAAATTAACTTGTGTTTTCTGTATAATATTATAGACTTCATGTAATGTAGTTAAATATTTGTCTTGTTACGCCGTAGTTTGTATTCTTTCGTGAGACATTTTTAATTAAAACGCAGCAATATATTCAATTCGATGCAAATAAATTTGAGTCTTATTCCGGTTACAATAAAATTCACGTAAAAACTTTGTTCAATAGATGCAATGGATCTTCAAGTAAACAACTCCCGGCTTATCTAAGGAATGCGGCAGCCTTTTGTTTTCGCGATGCGTCGAGTAGCTAATCGTCCGTCCGACAATTTCCAATCCGGCTCGTTATAGGCCATATGTTTATTGACTTATTGTTCAAATTAAATGTTATTTTGATTATATGGACGATGAATAATAAAAAACAAACTACTTGCTACTGGCTACAATACGCTAATAAGTTAATAACGATCGTACAATTATGATGATGATGCCAGTCTAACGTATCATGAGAAATTAATTTAAAAAAATATTCGTTACATAATAACTCTCTCTCACTCCATTTAATAACGAATTTGTAAGAACTTATACAGGTTGAAAGTGTCAGCACCACTTTAAATGAAACCATTTATGTAAAACTATTTACCTACACCATAAAAGCCAATGATTTTTTTTTCCCAAAATGAAAAAGTGTTTTCTTCAAACAAAATGAATAATAAAATTGTCGTTTTAAAATAAAACACCATTTGTCAAGAACGACGTACGCACACATAAACCTATCAAAGGGAAACCGCCGCATACGCCTCATTCCGAAATCGAGTCGTAGGTATTGGCGGCAAAGTTCAAAGTTGTTTAACCTTTAGTACTATTTTTGTAGTAGGTAGTATGCGTTTACGTTATTCGCATCTTTGCGTAACTGCGTCACACTAAATAGAGGTATGGATAAACATCGTGAAATGAAAAAAAAAATCCTACGTCTTAACTGTTATCTTGATTAATTTCTTTAGGTATGGGTTTGAAATATTTTACCCTATATGCTGTTTCCGTAAAAGGAACGCTGCCTCCACCCTGTATATCCATTAGTTCGTAATGATTTCGTGTGGGCCGAGCAGCACTGTTGTTACCCGATGGTATACGTTTTACAACAATATAATGACTAACGGCGATCGTTGCTAGGGGTTGTTTATCATTTGGAATTCGGCTTATCTACTTCCTGGTGACGCACAGTGACCTTGTGAGCAGATTACTAAGTATGGTTTTGAATACATCTAACATTCATTTTATTTTTACTTATATACTGTCGCTACCAACACAAGCATTCTACGTAATATACAGCGTCCTTCCATATTACGGAATGTTCTGTTCTAGACTTGTCTAGAGATGGAGATTAATCATTTAATCATATAATATACTTGTTAATTGATAAAAAAATGCATTAAAATTATTTGTAATGACATTTTTAGTTACACTTTGTAATTAAATTATTTAGATTTGTATGCGTTAGTTGTTACCAGCTATTGTAATAATTACAATTAAAATAAAAATCAGCTTCACGCTGTATCCCGCATACTGGAGGGTAGGCAGAGGGAAACTAGGGTTAAGACACTCCGTTCCCCACTTTCCGCCGAATTTTGGAGGCTCTTTGCCTTGACACCAGAGCGATTTTATAAAATAAAAAAAAAATAAATCAGCTTCACGCTGTATCCCGCACACAGCAGGGTAGACAGAAGGAACCTAGTGTTAAGACACTTAGTTCCCCACTTTCTGGCGAATTGTGGAGGCATTGCGTGTCGAGTGGCAGAACTCAACGCCGCGCTTAGCCTCGACACCAGAGCGAAGAAATGGAAATATAAATTTAAGTAAATATTTCATCTCCTCGAGTCGGGATCGAACCCACAACCAGTCGGTTTTACAGTCACACCTCGTGCCGCTGCACCACGACTGGCCTCAATATTATAAGCGATTTTATAGAAATATAAATTTAAATAAATATTTCATTTCTTCGAGTGGGGATCGAACCCACAACCGTCGCGTTACAGTCACACTTTGTGCCCCTGCGCCACGACTGGCCTCATAATTATCATTTTTTATTTACAATTAACATTTTTAATTATTTTGCGAATTAATTAAAACTGGCTATTAGCTATGTGTATTAACTGGCGATGCGCTTGTGACTTCACCCACTAGAACACGATTATAAATTTGATTAATAGAATTGCGCTTGCAATCTAATATGTACAATGTACGTTTTATGTTTGGAGTGTACTTATAAATATAATTTTTAACAATATGCAAATATTAACACATAGTGTAACGTTATTGTATTTTCCATAAAGATTTTTTGAAATAAAAATTGAGGTCTATATTGAAACTTTAAAAAATGCTTCAAGTTTTTTTTATGCCGCTTAGCTTAGCAGGGTAAGCGGAGGGTGTTAAGACACGACACTACGTTTTCGACGTACCACCCAAGCTTTTGCGACATTGTATGTTGAGTGGCGGATCTCAATGCGTTTTGTCTTGTTACCAGAGCGAGAAAATAAAATTATATAGGTATATTACACAACTAATTTCGAGCAGAAATCGAATCCAGAACCGTCGCGCTTATAATTAAAAAAAAATCAGCTCACGCTGTATTTCGCACACAGAAGGGTAGGCAAAGGGAACTTAGTGTTTGTTACGTACCTTAATTGTGTGTTGAGTGGTGGATCTCAACGCCGGGTTTTTAGCCTGAGTGCCAGAGCGAAGAAATGAAAGTATTAATAAATAATAATTTATTCCCTTGAGTGGGGATCGAACCCATAACCGTCGCGTTACAATCACACTTTTGTGCCCCTGCGCCACAAAGGTGTGATTGTAACGCGACGGTTTTAGAACCTAACAAATTACATTATCAACGCACTATGGAGAATGGTAGAAAAACGGCAGATCAAAGTTAGTTTTTACTAAAATCGCCGCACTTTTTTTATATAGTATTACGGTGGAACTTTAATGTAATGAATGTTTTTTTCGTAAATTACATTTGGAATATATATTCTTTTATTGTGAGAAATTGTAATACGTAAGAATATCTATTTCAGGGTGTTCGCTTTGATACTTTAAATATAATTTCCTTAAAAAAATGTGCAAATAGGTATAAAGTGTTACATATTTTTAAAAAGCCTATAGTGCGTAGATTTTAAAACAATTATTATGTTGTGGATTTTGTGATTATATTTCTATAAAAAAATATTAACAATAAGTGAAGACAAAAAAGGTACGTGTTTAAACTTCATCGAGACTTTTGACAGGTACCGACGGCTCTCGGTGCTTTACATCTGATGATATTCATAAATAACATTTATAAAGATCAACTGCGGATACGTGCGGTTTTAGAAGTTATCACGAAAACTACGATACAAGTCAGGGAACAAAAAACTTTATCTATTGTGGTAAATTTCAAGTAAATTATTGTTATTTTTTTGATAAAAGGGCGTTTTATCTTCATTTTGCACACATTTTGCGATATTACTAATCAATAGAATGCACACTACCCTCATTTATGAAATTATTATATATAAAAAATATTTTTTAACGAGGCCGTCGTGGCCTGGGGCACAAGGTGTGACTGTAACGCGATGGTTGTGGGTTCGATCCCCACTCGAGGAAATGAAATATTTATTCAAATTTTTATTTCCATTTCTTCGCTCCGGTGTCGAGGCATAGAGCGGCGTTGAGTTCCGCCACTCAACACGCAATACCTCCCAAACTCGGCGGAAACTAAGGAACGAAGTGTCTTAACACTAGGTTCCCTCTGCTTACCCTGTTGTTGCGGGATATAGCGTGAAGCTGATTTAATTTTAATTTTTAACAAAAAACAAACCGACTTCAAACAAATTAAAATGAAAAAATAACTACTTTGATTTTGTTAAAAAAAATAATTAAAGATTTTATAATTTTGAAGTCTGTATCAAGCTAATGCTACAACAACCTTACTACAATATCATTATTAAGCCTGTTTGTTTTACTTGGCAAACAAACAGGTCTTCAAAATTATAAAATCTTTCTTTAATTATTTTTTAACAAAATCAAAGTACTATTGCTTTATGTAAAGTAAATGTATTCCTTTTAGTTTGTTTGAAGTCGGTTTGTTTTTTGTAAAAATTCATATATTTTACGATTGTAATAAATAGGTAAACTTGAAAAGAATGCTTCTCGATCGAGTACGTAGTGGTTGTACTATAAGATAGTAGCTTCAATCTTAATTGGGTATATTGACAAGAACGTACATAAAAATTATTCGGGCTTATTTTTATTAATTGAGAACCATTCCCTTTTTTAAAGTCGGTTAAAAATGAGAACACCTTCTTTTTTAAGTTGGTTAAAAAGAAATACAATGATTGAGGAATTTCATTACTGGCGAAAAGTTTCAACAATGTTTTTCCTTGTAACTATTATTATACAGTAAAAGTAGTACAACTACTTAGGCCATCTATGGTCTTCATCATACGTTACAACATCAAATTGTGATTTCTGAAAGCAAACACACAAGTCTTTAGAAAAGATACTGAAATCCTTGTAAGTGTGCCTATAAAACTTAAACGAGTTCCTTCGATTTCTCAAGGATTCCATCATCAAATATTCTCATGGTCACCACGGGACCACATGTGAGGTATATCCTTTCAAACAAAAAAAGAATTATCCAAATCGGTTCAGGCATCTTCGAATAATCGCTAAACATACATAAAAAAAGATTCCAACGAATTGATAACCTCCTTTTTTTTTGAAAGTCGGTTACAAAGTGTGAATAAATTTAATTAGGCTATAAAAAAATGTTAATGAAATTACTAACAGACGTTTGATTGTTAAGTGTCTTCAATAAATTTCAAAATGACTAATACTTTCAAGTCAAGATGAATTATTACTCCCATACTTGAAGGAGGAAAAAAACTTGAAGCTCTATCAACAGTTCTAAAAGAATAGTATCATGTTTCTGAAGACAACTTGTGTTTTATTATCAGCGACATTCAAAGGAATCTTATTCGTTCTTTTAATAAACGATGGACAGAAGCGGCCAGGAAAAAGGATTCATTTTTAAAAAAGAAACAAAATTGGTTAGATTCTTAACATTTGGTAACTTTACCAATCATTGAAAAAGTCATCAGAATCAACGAAGAGACGAAAAAATACCGCGTTATTTAGTGAATATAGTTTTGAACACGTCTGCAATGCCTACGTTTAGGGCTTACGTTCTGAAAACTGTACATTTGTGGTTAAACCCAAAAAAATAATAGTTTTAAATACCAAAAGACACGTATTTCGACACTATAAAGGGGACGCATTAGGCTTCCCAGCAAAAAAATAAACCCAGCAATTATTATGTGTCAAAGTTTGACCCGGCAATAAATAACTTTGAAGTCTGGTGCACTGAAGTGGAGCTAGACGTGCAAACCATTGGGACGATTTTGAGTGTCTTTCCCGTGTTGCACATTGTTTAAGAGGCGACGCAAGCACTTAGTTAAATGAATGGAGCACTCATGAACGTTCTAAACGTCCAATTTTGTAAAAGAATTTAAGTCGTTGTGCCCCCAAAAATAACACAAACAATTAAAAGCGTGCAAATTCTCCAGGAGGTTCTAAATACCTCAAATATGTTTTTATAGTACGCGGAATATGCACGTCAGTAATTATTGAGCTTACGCATTATTAAATACCTTACCGAAGAACTCATGGTTCAAATAATGATACACTATTAGCGTCATCGGAGGCCAGTCGTGGCGCAGCGGTACGAAGTGTGACTGTAAAACCGACTGGTTGTGGGTTCGATCCCCACTCGAGGAGATGAAATATTTACTTAAATTTATATTTCCATTTCTTCGCTCTGGTGTCGAGGTTAAGCGCGGCGTTGAGTTCTGCCACTCAACACGCAATGCCTCCAGAATTCGGCAGAAAGTGGGGAACGGAGTGTCTTAACACTAGGTTTTCTCTGCCTACCCTGCTGTGTGCGGGATACAGCGTGAAGCTGATCTATTAGCGTTATACAAGTTCGCGGGGCAGCCTCTAACGCCAACCTTACGACGGAATATCTTGTTTCGTTTCTATCCATATAAATGTTAACCGTTATAGTCACACCCTTGTGCTCCTGTACCACGACGCTCCAAAAAATAAAAAGAATCAATCAATCAGATAGACCTATTTTTTTTTATAAAATTTTATTTTCTTAGAAACTTGTTCTTACAGTATGTACGAGCAGTAGGACGTCTTCAATATTAAAAAAATGCATTTACTATTTAATAAATTTTATAATTGGTTGTGAACAGATGATGAGAGAAACTTGTCCCGTGGCTTGCGAGTGTACAATGACGCACGTAGTATCGGACAGTAAAGGAAAAGTTATTCCTTTAATAACTGTTGACTGTTCCTATCATCAACTGGAAAATCCCCCGCCGTCAATACCTCCCAGCACGACAACATTACGCCTTGAAGGGAATAAGGTAACGTTTTTTTTTTGCTTCACGCTGTATTCCGCACATAGCAGGGTAGGCGGAGGGAACTACTACTGGGAACCGCCTGTCAAGACCGTTCTCATTAATATACTTCCGTTTCCCATTTTTGTCGAATTTTGCAGGTATTACGTGTTAAGTTGTGGATCTCAACTAGATAAGCTGGTATTCTGCTTTCTATTAATTTTAAATCACTTTGAATATAAAACTACTAATTTATTAGCTTAGTAGATTTTTTTCGTATGTAGTATATATATGGTATGTAGTATGGTAGTCTAGATCTTATGATTTTTTTTATCATAGACCATATGAATACTAACGCTTTTGATTTCACATAAATATTTTTATTAGTAATTATTACATATGTTTGATTATTATACTTAAACTTGGAGAGGCTGGAAAATAGTTGGAAAAGTGTATTTTTTTTCTTTATTATACAACATTAAACTCCCAAGGTGTCCAAGATATATAAATAAAGATACCTACTCGTTTTATTTGGTGAGTATTTATGTTTTAACACGTTTTGTATTGATGGATTAACACTTTAAAATTGTTAAAAATCTTAAGTTTCTCTATTGTAAATTTAATGATTGGCAAATACTTACTACATATACGTATAGTAATGAAATTGATAGTGTAATTTAAGCATACTTAAGTATTAAAAATGTCTAGCTAAACAAAAATATTACAATCTATATTTTTTATTCTTCACAAAGATTCAGATTTCAGCTTAAGGTGTATTTATAGTGTATATGTAATGTAAATTTTATCGTAAAAAAATTTAACAAGTTTATTAATTTTATTATAATTAAGAAATAAAAAATAAATGCACTTAGCGACAAATTTAAGAATTTACGGTAAAGGCAGTTCACCTATAGGTGAAGGCAGTATCTTAGCTGGATCTCTTTTTAACGTACATTCCCCTATTGTGTAATGCTATATCTTTTTTTCCGTAAATTCTTCTTTGTGTTCGCTGTTCAACGTGACATTGCCGAATTATAGAATGCGGCCCGCCCACGGCTTCGCCCGCTTAAAATACATGATTATTGATTTAATAAGCAGAATTGATTGACAATATAATGACTTCTAATATGATTTTTTTACGACATTATCGTAATTTCTATAACAATTTTTGATTGTTTCGAACTAAAAAATACGAAAAATGTTGATATTAGATATTCATAAAATATACATAAAGCTAATTATTTATTATATGTATATATTTTTGTAACATTACGTTCTTTTTACTTATGTTATATTTTTTAAAGCTCTGTTAAATGTGCTAATCTCACTTAATAATTTAATGTACTGCTTCAGAAACAGCCTTAAATGTTAAATTATTGATTTGGATAAGGATTCATAATATTCTTTGTAAAATAACTGTAATGTTTGCATATAAATTCCTGTACAGTTTTTAAATTAGTTACACATATTATTAGCTAAATGTACAATTAGTAAATATGTAGTTATTACAGAGTACACGTAGAAAGGATGTTTTTA
>JAAIXJ010000616.1:341680-438316 GCA_013403705.1 Heliconius hermathena | reverse complement strand
ATCTCTGTAGGGAGATTTTTACAAATTTCCGCTACCCAAAGATAATTACTAAGAATTATCGTTTGGCAAGAGAGAAACTATTTTTTAAATATTTTTAAACATTTTTAAAGTGTTATTCCACACTTAGGAAAGAAAAATACTTATTTAGAAAACGTATAAAAATTTGAACGCAGCGGGACTCGAACCCGCGCCTCCTGGAAACCTGGTCGGTTTCCAGGAGGCGCGGGTTCAAGTCCCGCTACGTTCAAATTTTTATACGTTTTCTAAATAAGTATAATATTTTTCTTTCCTAAGTGTGGAATAACACTTTAAAAATGTTTAAAAATAAAATACTTTTCAACATTATAATATATAAGTTTTTCAAAATCTTTCATCATGCCCATTGATGTATGATGTATGATGATGATGAAATATTACCATTCTGCACTCTTTCTTCTCTTTGATATAAATTGTGTTAAGGGAGACGGAAACTTTTGAGCTCGAATATAAAGAATTGAGATATGGTCTAAAATTGGTATTTTTTGTTACTTTAGAATATTAAAAATCAGCTCAATTGACATTCTGGAAGCGGAGATAAATGAGAAAAATAATTTTAGATCCTTAATCGACATAAATATCCATTACAGTACTAGGAAAATAAAATATTTGTAAATTTTAATTAAGTCTAAGTATTGTAACGTAAGTACTCTAATAAGTATTAGTCCATATAATTATAATATCAATTAGTTACTGAAAAAACAAAAAGAAATCAATTTGAGTCGATTAAAATCAATCACATGTTTAAATGATAGATATGACAGATGATTGACATTGACATTTTGAGCCCAATAATCTTTGCATTTTCGTTAGTTCCGAAGCACTTTGAGTGATTTTTCGTTTGTTTGATATTTCAACGGCTACTGTTTTTTTCACGAATTTTTTCTCAGTGATCACCTATTTTATAGAGGTTGACTTGATTGGTTTTACTAAATCTCTAATACCTCAGCTCTCAGATTGCCAAAACTGACAGAATTTCCAGGGACGGACTGATGTATCTGAATCTATTACATCATACCATTTTCATCTCTATACATTCTGGGCCCAAAAATGTATGCAATTATTTCAGTCTCCTTTAATACTCCGTCGTCTTTGTACCCCAAAGATCTTTCTTCATATATTAATATGTAGATAATGTATATTACTTATAAATAATGTCTTGTATTTGTACCAACCATTAAATGAAACAAATAAAAAAGGGACACTGCAGTGTAAACATACCTTTACAGAACACCCTGCAATTCATTTGTGTGCGTGGATTAATGTTATTCACAAACACCATTTCTTCTAATCGCTGGGTTCACGTTCACACGTGTAACTGGACCTGATTGTTTATCAAGTGAAAATAGAACGCTGACGCTATTTATTCGTCAAGCTTAATAAGAATTTATATTTAGGTATTAGGTATATATCTACCTCCGTCTTAATTTAAACAAGCGCAATTCGTATTTTATTTGGTATTAGTGGACCCTGCGTGGCTTCGTCCACCTCATTGTTATTTAATATTAACTATGTATATAGGAGAAATTGGTTGGTTATTTTAAAATTTCAATCTATAGGTACTGTTAAACACTGTCTTCATTTTTTAATTCGTTAAAAATTATAATATATTCTTGCTCATAAAAAAAATCGAATTTAATAACAAAAATGTTTAATTATTTCATGTCTAGGTACGCGCGCACGGCAAGCCTTATGTTTTACCGTAAAGTCAATCCCTTGGAAATCATCTCGCGGAAATCCCGAGATAAAAAATGGATTAAATGTTGCTCCATAACCTCCTCTATGGGACAGTGAAAATCCCATAAAGACCGCTTTAGTTTTTCTAGAGATTCGCTCAGACAAACGTAGGTACCTGTAGGGATGCTAGTGTTAAATCACGGCTTTGCCCACTTTCCGTCGAAGTCGCTATGTTTCGAACGTCTTTTCGAAGTATAACGTGTTGAGTGACGGAACCCAATGTCGCGCCTTGCTTTGTTACCAGGGCGAAGAAATGAAAATATTAAGAAATAATAATTCAATTCCTAGATCCCACAACCGTTGCGTTACAAGTCACATGCTTGTTCCACTACGCCACGACGGTTTCCTTTAACGTAGTTAAGCTATTACCACCATTATGTTTTTCATGACATTTTCTAGATCTTTAATTTTGCTAGTTCTGTTCTTACAGCGGTTAGGTTCTTATAGTTTCGACTGCTACTATTATTCATCAGATGTTCCAGATCTTCTATTTATGTCAATAAAAAATGTCTATTACTCTTATTTCTTTTGTTAAGGCTGCATTTTATTATTTTTTAGTTTAGCTGGAATGTTTTGATTATTCATCAGATGTTCCAGATCTTCAATTTTCAAATCGGTTCAGTAGTTTAGAAGATGTGCGTGTATTAACAGACAAACAGAGAGACAAAAAATTTAAAAATCTACCTACAATTTATTTCGCAAATATATTCAATGTACATTCACAATTTTTATCCTTTTTTTTACTAATTAAATGAAGAGAAAATATTTTTTGTAAATAATATTTTTACCAACACACAAGGTGTTTTTTTCTGTAAAAAAAAAATTTACAACAAAGTTTTTTTTATATATATTTTTGTATAAAAATATTTATATTTCTTAAATACACGCTACTTATTTTCGTAATATAATTGTACTGAATACGTATATGCTCAATTTTAATTTTTATATATATAACTTTTTAAATGTTGTAGAGGTCTTACGGAAATGATAACGTCTTTATTTTATAGTATTTATAATAGCTTTGTATTAGCAATTAATAGGTACAAACTTTATAACATTGTTAACCAAGGTGAACTAAACTATATCTAGAAGAGAAGAACTTATTGAACATATACTAATATAATTAATAAATAATTATAAATCATAGAATGACAATACCATATCGAAAAATTAAAGACCCCTAGATTATAATTAGTTGCCAGCATTTTAGATATACATTTGTATACATCTTTAATATTGCCAGATTGCCAGTAACTGTGAATAACATGGTAGCTTCATTTTCATTTGTTATTTCTTTGAGGGATATCAAAATAGGTTTTAATAGTGATAAGAAGAAGGTTTATTTTCTATTACTTCTTTTAAAAGTCGACAAGGCGACACTAATCTCTTCCTGGACAAATGACGTAGGAGTTTCTGACAGAAAATAAAGTAAGCAGGTCCTATACTAAGTGCCACCGCTGCTTATATTAAAAAAAATATCTCCGCTTATTTTGGCTTTGGTTTTGATATGGTATTTTGTTTACGAAGCAATTTCATGTTTCGCAATTCGCGAGAAGTACATCGGTTTCATTCGATTGCTATGAATAAATAAGTCTTTGTTTCACTTCCACGAATGTTTTATGTATCTAATTACAATGTAGTATGTATATTTGAATCTTGTCGCTACATTGGCACTTAGTTATTGGTTGTTGCTTCATATATATTTTACATAATATTTTACATAATAATGCTTTTAGATTATAAAAATCTAATATTTTTGAAGAAATAATTGATACTTTTTTTTAGTTACGTATATGTTTTATTGAATTTTTAGTTTTTTTGTTTGTATTATTTAGTTTTAATTTTTTATTTGCAATAGTTAAGTACATGCTCATATTAATCTCTTTTGTAATGTATGATAGTTATTCGCCAGAATCTAGGTTATGTTTGACAGAGCTATCATCAGGTCACTATCGACGTCTTAACAAATCGTCTGGATTCGTTGTTTAGTTTTAATTAAAACTAGAACAGAAAAGCATGTTTCACACGAGTAAGTTGAAGGACAAATAACTAATATTCGTAAAGCAAGAGAGGGAAGTTTCGAAATAATAGGCAATCATTTGATCCAAAATTTATTCAAAGTTAAGAGATGGAAGTCGTCTTTCAAATATAATTTTTGGTGGGATTTCACTTTTTTTTTGCAGAAAGTAAGTTTTTACTTACATTTACACTGTCTCATCAGGGTCATCAGGTACTTCAGATCTTCGATGTGTGTGTTCATCAAACCCTAGCCCTCTACCAAATTTGAGCTCTCTAAATCTATGGGAAGTACTAGTCTATTTTCTTGATCATCGAGTGAGTGTGTGCGTGTGAGTCAGTGTCGAAATAATGAAACTAGGGTTTCGAATCATTTCAGAAAAAGCGGCACTGCCTTGCATCGCGCTCGACTTAGTGGGGCATTGCCGAGTCCCCCGATAACTAGCCATTAAAAATTAAAATTAAATTAAAAAGTATTAAATGCAATTTCGTATAATTCTTTACCATGATATTTCAAAATAAGAACTAGAATCTTTAAAAATATTAATTTAGTTACAAAGCCGTTATCAGATTGTCTGTTATGAGTTACCTGTAATTGACACCATTAAATTATGATTTATACCTAATAGGAATAGATTGGCAATTTCGTCTCAATTTTTTGCCATGTAATATTTTTTTTGACTATACTAATTTCAGAAGATATGACGAGTAAAAGGTATAACGCAATTTCTTGTGTATAATATGTATTTAGAGTAAATTTATATATAATCGGAAGACGGCTAAAAGTATTCTTATACAAATTATAGAAGTTGTAAAAAATCTGAGAATAAAAATGATTTTTCAAGAACTTTTTCAAGTAAATAATAAGGATACTCAATTTTGAATTAAAAAAAGGTAAATAAAAAAAACTTTGCCCACAGATAAACAGCATAAGGCAACTTTTGCAAAATCCTCAGTATCAAAATTTGATGGATCTATTTCTTGACAATAATAGTATAGAAACAGTGAAGGAACTGGAGGGCTCAGAATGGTTTCACACTTTTAGAGTGTTGAGCTTGAGAGGGAATATGTTGAAACAGGTAAGTAAAAATTAGATAAACTGAATAGGACAAATAAGGCGGTCGTATCACGGTGAAGCGTCTGTCTGTCACTCACACGGAGATGATCATATATACATAAAAAAAATCAGCTTCACGCTGTATCCCGCACACAGCAGGGTAGGCAGTGAGAACCTAGTGTTAAGACACTACGTTCCCCACTTTCTGTCGAATTCTGGAAGCATTGCTTGTGTAGTGGCAGAACTCAACGCCGCGTTTACACCAGAGCGAAGAAATGGAAATATAAATAAATATTTCATCATAATATATTAAGTAAATATTTAATCTCCTCGAGTGGGAATCGAACCCACAACCAGTCGGTTTTACAGTCACACTTTGTGCCCCTGCGCCATGACTGGCCTCGATTATATATACATATTCAAGTTATATTATAGTTATAAGCGCGGCGTTAAATGTTGCTGACACTCAACATATAATATTGCGAAAAATGTGAAGGGAGCGACTTAACAGTAGGTCCTCTCTGCCCACCCAGCTGTGTAGGAAAAAGCATGAAGATGATAATTATTTACCATATCTGTTTTGTTTGTACTTTTGCTCCAGCTGACTATACATGCGACCGATGTAAATGTGTAAATTTCACTGCAAACGTATTAATTTAAAATTATTTTCTTTTTCCATGTTTTGTTAGTTAATTATAGATTTTTTTATAAAAATGTTAGTGAAATTTTACATTAACGACAACATGTGCAAACTTATCTATTATTATGAGGTCCATTAAAAAGTACCAGTGTTCTCCATTTTCCACCAAATTCTGGAGACATTGCGTGTTGAGTGGTGGAACTCGACGCCGCGCCTTGCCTCGACACCAGAGCGAAGAAAAGAAAATATTAATTATATCGTTTCCTCGAATCCGATCCGAACCCACAACCTGTCGCGTTTACAGTCACACTATATGTCCCTGTGCCATGACTGGCCTCTTACCAGCTGGCCTCTTATTATCTCTATATATAATAAGACAAGAATTAATTCAACCGGCCGGTCGTGGCGCAGCGGCATGTGTGTGTGGTTGTGGGTTCGATCCCCACTCGAGAAGATGAAATATTTACTTAAATTTATATTTCCATTTCTTCGCTCTAGTGTCGAGGTTAAGCGCGGCGTTGAGTTCTGCCACTCAACACGCAATGCCTCCAGAATTCGGCAGAAAGTGGGGAACGGAGTGTCTTAACACTAGGTTCCCTCTGCCTACCCTGCTATGTGCGGGATACGGCGTGAAGCTAATTTTAATTTATTTTAATTCAACACAGAGATAAAGAACGATCTTGAAAGAAATATCAAGTAAAAACAAAGATATTTTGGTTGGTTCGTTCATATAATATATGTAACTAATTTAAAAACTGTACAGGAGTTAATATGCAATTAATACAGTAATTTTACAAAGAATATTATGAATCCTACAACAATAATTAAATTATTCACTGACATCAGCACATTTAACAGAGTTTTAGAATTATGATGAGACGTATATTATATAGGTAAAAAGAACATAAAGTTACAAAAATATATACGTGTAATACATAATTAGCTTTATGTATATTTTATAAATATCAAATATCAACAATGGTCGTATTTTTTTATTTAAAACAATCAAAAATTCTTTGACGATAATGTCGTAAAAAAAATCATATTAGAAGTCATTATAGTTGTCAATCGATTGTGCTTATTAAATCAGTAATCATGTATTTTAAGCGGGCGAAGCCGTGGGCGAGCCGCTAGTTCATTAATATTCCTTTTAAAGAATCTTCTATTTTTTAGATACCAGTATATGTTTTCGACAAGGCGTTCCAAGCTAACAACAATATAATGAACGTATTTCTTGGGCACAATCCATGGAGATGTGATTGTCATTTTATACCAAGATTTCAGGCGCTGTTGCTCAAATATAAAAGGGTGATACGAGATTTGACAGATATAAGGTGTGCGAAATCTGATGATAAAACAACGTCATTGGTACAGGTATTGTATAATACATTTTTCTTACCTGCACTCTGTACGCCACTTAGCAGGGACAGAAGGAACTTATTGTCTTCAACTACTGTCCAATTTTTTGAAACATTTCGTTATGAGTGGCAAAACTCGAGCGGGGTTTTATCTTATTGATCAAAAAAAACTTAGACAATGTAAAGGAGCAGACCTATTAAAATACCAGAAATGATAACAATAATATTCAAACTGTACTTGAAAATGATAACGATAATATTTATACTGTATTGTTATGACTTATGAGTAATAAAGAAACAATGGCGTTAGTATTGAGAAATCTGTTACAAGTTTGAACAGTTCTAAAATTCGGCAGTAACAAAATTATATATTTAACCGAGAGCTTTTTATTTTAATAAAAAAATATTGTTTCACCGGCGCACCATTATTTGAAACATTGTATTATATAATATAATAAAAATTAAATTGAAGTATTTAGACTAAATAAATTCATAAAGATTGTAACAAGAAAATCATTTTTGCACGAAGCGATTTAATATCACGGGCTCTAGCACATAATATTGTATTGTATCGTGGCTTTTGATCAAAATGAGAGAAATTGTATTAAGTAGTAGACACGTGGCGTCGTTAGGTGATTAGCAATGCAAAAAAGAGACAGATATATTATGAGACAGCAACACTGTGACGTAGTTAGGTCGGTAGGTTTCGTAGAAACTTCCTTCCACGCGCCACGGAACTGTGGAAAGGCCTACCGGCGATAGTGTTTCCAGGTCGACATGACATGGGTATCTTCAAAAACGACGCGTCTATCTCCACCTTAAAGGCCGGCAACGCACCTATAGCTTCTCTGGTGTTGCACGGGGCAGTGGGCGGCGTTAATCACTTACCATCAGGTGACCCAAACGCTCGTTTGCCTTGTCCTTTTCTATAAAAAAAAGTAGCAATTCGAGGAAGTGAGCGATAAGCCCGGGCGGGAGCTTAATGAGTGTGACTGCTAAGTGAATCCGACTAGTGGGATTTAATTAATGAAAAAGCTACCTTTGGAACGGTTAGAGATACAGCTCTGGGCCCTAGCGCAATTGATTCAAATGGGGGGCTATTTCTTTTTTTTAGTTTCAAGGAACCGACGATTGGACTCCCGAGGTCTAACACACTCCTGGAGAACCGTATTTGTTGCAACAACAACAAATACATACTACTCATGTATGAAGAGGTTGATGATAGTAAACGAAGTAAAGAGGCATGTACAGACCGTAGCGTTTGGCGCTCCATTCTCTCTGACTAGGGATAAAGCGTGAAGCTAAGTTAAGTTAAGTTATAAATGTTTTTTTTTTAATGAATATTGGTACTTTTATTTAGGTTTTTTCAGAGTATTAATAGTTTTTGTGTCAAAAACATAAACTAATTTGGGGAATCTGATATAATCTTCTAGTATTCAGCATGTTAGTCTTATACACAATTGACTGCAAGTCACCATGCCATAAAATATTAGGACCTTGAATAAGTTGCTGCTGTTTTTTGAAAGATGGCGTTGCGGCACTCTGTGCATGCTATATGTAACCTCAAATTATAGTAGAATAGTATTTACTACAGTGACAACTACATATTTATTTTCCCTTTGTGAAAATGTGTACTTTTGTGCCAAATAAAGTGCTTTTGGGGGGAATTTTATTGCACTGCTTTATTCAGAAAAAATCTGCAGCAGAAGCACACAGAATTCTCGTTGAGACAATGCTTTGTCGAATACAACGTGCAGAGACTGGTTTAGGCGCTTCAAAAGTAATGATTTTGACCTTGAAGACAAAGAGCGTTCTGGAGCACCGACAAAATTTGAAGACAGAATTGGAGGCATTGCTTGAAGAAGATCCATGTCAGACGTTAGTAGAGCTCGGGAAAACGTTACAAGTAGATGCGTCAACAGTTTCAAAACGTTTAAAAGCGTTAGGAATGATCCAAAAGCAAGGGCATTGGGTGCCGTATGAGTTGAAGCCGAGAGACGTAGAACGACGTTTTCTCATGTGTGAATTGTTGCTTCAACGGCAAAAGAGAAAAGGTTTTCTGCACCGTATCGTCACTGGGGATGAAAAGTGGATTCACTACGACAATCCAAAGCGAAAAAAATCGTGGGGCATGCCGGGTCACGCATCAACATCGTCGCCAAAACCAAATATCCATGGTTCTAAGCTTCTTCTCTGCATTTGGTGGGATCAGCAGGGCGTAATTTATTATGAGCTGCTTAAACCTAATGAAACTATCACGGGAGCTCGCTATCGACTTCAGTTGATGCGTTTGAGTCGCGCTCTGAAAGAAAAGCGGCCACTATACGAGCAGAGACACGACAAAGTGATTTTATTACATGATAATGCTCGGCCACATGTGGCAAAACCAGTCAAAACTTACCTGGAAACACTTCAATGGGAAGTTCTACCCCACCCGCCGTATTCACCGGACATAGCCCCCTCCGATTACCACTTGTTTCGGTCGATGGCGCACGGTTTAAGCGAGCAGCGCTTCCATTCTTTTGAAGAAGCCGAAAAATGGCTTGATTCCTGGATTGCCTCGAAAGATGAGTCGTTTTTCCGACGGAGGATTCAATTGCTACCAGAGAGATGGGAGAAAGTGGTCTCTAATGATGGACAATACTTTGAGTAATGTCATTGTAAGCATTATATTTTAAATTATTTTTTTTTAAACAAAAAAAAAACAGCGATAACTTATTCAAGGACCTAATAACTGTACCCCAGTGTTATTGTTCAAAATTGTACGTAAAAAAATTAAGAACAAGAATTTTAAAAACTTTTAACTATGTCCTCATTTATTTGTAACCAAATGTTACAAAGTGTTATTTCAATTATTAATTTTTAGATATTATAATACATAATTAATTCAATTTAATAAAATTCTATTACCAATTCTATTTGTCTATTTAGAACCAGGGGGAGAGGTGAAATTAAAAATATAAAGTTTTTTTTGTAAAAATAAATAATTTGTTGCAAAATCGAATGTTCAAATATTTATAATTTTTATACGTCATCAAAAAAATTGAACTTTTAATAACAGTAAATATAATAACATAAGTTTTGAATTTTTATCGTGTAGCGTATGAAATATTATGGCTCTCAGATTAATATCTGAAATAACTTTTGTTCATTCAATATATAGCATAGATAGTATTAAAAAGATCTTGTTATATACGTTTCTGTTTCGATTTTAAGTAAACAGATCCGTTGAATGATTGATGAAACTGAACTCTAAACAACACTAGCAGTAATAGACCCATAAAGCTTATAACTTCTTGGAATTAGTATGATTGTTATTCTTTAATTAACCAAAGTTGTAGGTATAACTTCATTTTGATATATGAAAAAAGATGAATATTGTCTATATGTTAAATATTTTTACCTTTTACCTTTACTTTTACCTTTTATAAGTACGTTGACGTTTGCAATAATTTTAATGACAATATCTATTCTTACGTTTCAGTAACTAAGGCTTTTCCCAATTCAATAAAACAGTTATTTATAGCAAATTTGACGAGTAAAATTTTCTGAATTGATATAATTTTTTTGTTTTTGAATGGATTGAAGCGAAATGAAGTGTAAATTTACCAAATACAATAGTGAAAACTGCATTGAAATCGGCTAAGCAGTTTGTCGATTAGATTTTGAAATGTATTATATTTTTTTTTCAATAATTATATATGTACAGTAATGTATTTTGATTGAATTAAACAAAAATCATTAAACAAGTATTTTATAATTTTTAAGTCGCTGTCAAGTCAACACGAAACAAACTTGATATTGTAGATTCCCACTCGAGGAAATGAAATATTTAATATTTCCATTTTCTTCGCTTTGGTGTCGAGGCATAACGCGGCGTAGTGTTCCGCCGCTCAGCAGGCGGCTCTTGAATGGCTCTAGAATTCGCCGGAAAATAAGGGAACAGAGTGTCTTAACACTAGAACCCCCTGTCTAGACAGCCGTGTCACGATACAGCGTGGCTTTAAAAAAACTCACAAGTATGTAGCACTCATGCTTTTAAAATTTTCAAATCATACCTATTTAATTATTCAGGTTTTTAAGCAGATAATTTGATTTTAGTGACAAAAAAAAAACAATTGTAAAGGTTTATTTACGATAAAAAAAAGTCCTAATTTTCTCTCTAAAATTCTTCTAGTAAATAACAAGGGGATGACAGACGTTCACGGTTCCATTTTTTCTATGATCAGTAAATAATATAAAACTTACAAAATAATATCGAATTTGTCAACTTGACAATATTGTATGGAGTCTAATAACATCAAAGCTTCGTCTAGAGTTTAAAAGGTTTAATATATACTGTATCTTAGTAAGGGATGACGGAGATTCTCCTTATCTCGTTTGCTTACAAATAAACACAAAAGTGTTTATTTGTACAAGTGTTTACAAATAAACACAAAAGTGTTTATTTGTAAACAATCGTATTCTCAAAAGTCTTCCTTACTATTTTTATTTCCTCGCTCTGGGAACTAGGCAAAGCGCGGCGTTGGGTTCCGCCACTCAACACACATTGTTTCGAAAATTTGGCGAAAAGTGGAAAACGGCGTGTCTTAACACTAGGTTACCTCTGCCTGCTTTGCTGTGTATGATTACAGCATGAACCTAAAAGAATAGTTAAAACAAGATTTTTAACATTGTTTTTTATCATATATATAATATAAAACCGTATTGCAAAATGGAGTGTCAAAACAATTTTATTATTTTGTTTTTAATCATTTTCCTTCGACCTATATATATTGTTGAAGTATTTAGAAGCCATTATTAAAAATATAATTTTCCAGAAACAATGTAATTTCTCGTTCATTTTATGAAGTGACCTTTGTGAAATTTTGTAAGTGAACATTTACATATTTCATGTGGAACAATAACATCTTGAATCCTTATAATAATTTTGAAATATATTGAATATACACACAAAATAAGTTCACATTTAACCTATATAGGAAATTTCTTTAGTACTAATTTGTATAATAAATACATTTTTAAAACTTGTAAGGTTTTATATGATTATTAAAGAAAACATTTCGAGAAATTATGTGTTCTGATTATATAACAATTAGTTTTATAAGAACCTATGCTTGTAGGTATAGGTTTTTATATATAGGACCTAAACTTGTTGTGAATATTATTCTGAGTTGAAATATAACTGGCGGGCCCCATCAGTCGGCATTTCTTTTAAAAATAGGCGATATGTCGGTCGGTCTATAAGGTCTTTTTTTGTTCGTCTTACAGAGTAGAAGCAATATTGACGAAACATTATTAAAAAAGTAATTATATATACACTTAATTTATAGGCGCTACGACCTTTGTATTTTGCAATAAGTATATTTTATTTTTCCGTTGTCATAGTATTTATTTATCAATTTTATATAATAAAGTTTAGATTTACTAGGCCAGATATTAAGAGGAGAGTCGTGGTGCAGGGACACAAGTATGTGACTGTAAACACGACTGGTTGCAGGTTCGATCCCTACTCGAGGAAATGAAACGTTCAATATTTTTATTTCTTCGCTTCGATATTGAGGCATAGCTCGGCGTTGAAAATGGGAAACGGGGTGTCTTAACAATAGGTTCCCTCTGCTACCCTGAAGCTGATATTTTTTAGATATTTACTATTGTAGATTTCGTCATAGGTATATATAAGTTTTTTATTTTTTGTCGTTAAGGTCATGAGTAGATTATTATGATTTACTAGTGTAGATCCGTCCTTCGTCCTTTTAAAAAGCTATTTATCATTTAGAGCCATTGAATGTTTAAAAGGCCTACCCTGCCATGTACGGAATACAGTGTGAAGGTAAAAAAAGGAATTTTAGAGATATTAAAAATAAAAGATTAATCTACAAGGATACTGGTATTTTTAGTAAAGGAAAAGTAAAAATATTTTCAAACACATTTATCATACTCTTACGTTAAATTAAAAATATTTCGAAAATTATATGATATCCAAAATAATATTGTAATGATATTTTAAAAATACTTTTATATATTGCATATTTTTTTCAGATCAGCACCATCCCTTTAGGCAATGTCTGCAGAAATAGTGATGTGAAAATGCCAATAAGCATTATAAATATAGTTAATTTGACGCTCGTGGTTCTTTTGATGACAGTAATTGGAAAGTTTTTATATGATTGGCATGTATTTAGGGTAACAGGAAAATTACCTTGGATATCTTCGGTGATGCCATAAATAGGTTCAAATTATTTAACATATTCATAAAATAAATATTTTATATGTAAAATGTAAATATTTTATACGTGTAAAGAACGACTGCAGCTTTTTAAATTTCTAATCTAAGTGTCTAAGGCAAATATATAAATAGTCGTGGCACAGGGGAGGCCAGTCGTGGCGCAGGGTCACAAAGTGTAACTGTAACAGTCGATTTACATGTTGTGTTGTGGGTTCGATCCCCATTCGAGGAGATGAAATATTTACTTAAATTTATATTTCCATTTCTTCGCTCTGGTGTCGAGTCAAAGCGCGGCGTTGAGTTCTGCCACTCAACACGCAATGCCTCCAGAATTCGGCAAAAACTGGGGAACGGAGTGTCTTAACAATAGGTTCTCTCTGCCTACCCTGCTGTATGCGGGATATAGCGTGAAACTGATTTATTTGATTTATTTAGGAATAAGCAGTGAGAATATTATTTCTAAGAAATCTTTAAATTTTGTATTTAGTTTTTGTTATTTTGTTTTAAATATACTAGAGTCATTTTAAATGGACTACTTAACCGGATTAATCGCGTATATTTAGTATTTATTATACATTTTTGGAAGCCCGACGTTTCGAACACTTTGCAGTAGTCCGTGGTCACGGGTAGACATATCAAACTACCGCCAACGTTTTCTTATTTGCCCTGAGTACTGCCCTGGATACCTGCAGAATGAGCTGACTGTATCTTTCCCTCTGGTATGGTGGGTTTCATACTTCAAAGATTTTATTAGTGGGTCCCATGTGGTCGAAAGTTTCCAATCTTTCCCTCTGTAGAAATAAGGATGTTTTGTATTTCAATAGCCTCGTGGATCATTCTAGGAATATATCTGTTTTCCTTAGCGAGGATTTGGAGTTTATTAAACCCGATGTAATACTTGCCTGCCTTACTGTGGATACAGTGTGCTCACACACAGCTGAATTCAATACATGCCCATTTTTGATATCGGAGATGTGTTTTTTCATCCTAACACCAATATAATAAATTTTATAATAATAAGCAGGGTTTTCAAAAATGTATAATATACGCGATTAGTCAGGTTACATAGTTTCATTTAAAATGTGTAATAATCGGGAAAATGAAATATTATAATAGTATAATTATTATAATATTTAATTTAATTATTAACATATCACGGAAATTACTCTAGCATAGGCTAGAGTAATTTCCGTGATATGTAGATACTGTTGTACATTTTCGACTGTAAGTTATATGGTATCTACTATCTACACTAAGACGGGCCCAAGCGTGCGACTGTAAACGTGACAGGGTGTGTGTTCGATTCCCTCTCAAGGAAATTAAATATTTAATATTTTCATTTTCTTGCCTCGCCACGGAGCTAAACGTGGCGTTGAATTTCTCCGCACTCAATATGTCATGCCTTCAGAAAGCAGCGGAAAATGGGAAACAGACGTTACCTCTGGAAACTCTGCTGTGCGGAGTACAGTGAAAACTACAAAGCTACAGCTACAAAAAAAGCAAACAATAATGTATTGGCTTATATCAATTTAATTATGCTTGATAAAGTGTTACATCAATAATTGTATTAGCTTCAAATTATATTAGATTTTATAGGTACATATAATATAAATTTTTATTTTATTTTAATATATAATATAGAAGAGTATCTACTTATATTAAATGTATCTACATATTAAAGAAATCAATTCGTAATATTTATAAAGTATTAATAAAATATAACCGAAATGTGTAAATATAAAAAAATAATTTTCTGTAATTAAATTTATCTTCTTCCTGTAAGAATTTATTTATAGCATAATTCAGAAAAATACATTGCTCTAAGATGCAAGAGCGGTGTGATGAAATGATTTTTAGAAGTGCCTTCTAGTTCTAGGTTATAATATGATTGTAGTTGAAGAAATAAAGGACGTCAGAAACATTACTGTATATAAAATATTATTTTATTAAACTTAAAAAAAAGCTGTTTTTTCTTACAAAAAAATACCTGTATTTTTAATATATCACGCTTTTTTTTATATAAATACCAATGTAGTATTATAAATACGGAAATTGATAAAAAAATAAAAAAATATTTGAGTCAGTTTGAGTTTTTAGTATAAAATTTTTTTCGAATTTAGAATGAAATGTATTATTAAAATTTTCTTCTAGTATCTTGACTATTTCATTATACTTGTATATATATAAATATGCTTTTGAGTGACCCAATTCGATTTAAGTGAATACGGTCGCGTCGTTCAGATATATTAACCCCCCTTTGCAGACTTTATTGGTAAAGCTGGGTATACTTAACTCAGTTATAAAGGTGCCTCACAAATATTTCTAAAAGCTTCCAATGCTTTAAGAAGTATTTGTGTATTTCATTCGGTAATTCAATACACAAACATACAAATACATGTATGTTTGTATACAAACAAATTCCAAAATAATGTCTAAAATTGAAACTTATTAGGAGTACATTTGTGAGAAAATGAAATATTTAATATTTTTATTTCCCCGCCCTGGTAACGAAGCAAAGCGCGGCGTTGAGTTCCGCCTAGAATTCTCGTTCATTCTCCACAAAAAAAATGTTTATTTATTTTTATAATTGCCTTCAAATTTTTAGGATTTCATATCTCAAACAGAAACAAACGGAATCCTTATAGGATCAATTTGTTTCTCGTCTATCAAGACAGACGTGTTCGATATTAAGATCGCTTAGAGGCGATAGAGATAAGCTGAAATTAACAGCAATATTCAAATGTACGCTCTTTTGGAGCACTGAAAAAGTCTAGCTTCTAAGTCAATGCAATCAAAGGATACGAGCATCATGTTTAATTTGTGGTAAAAAGTATTTGCCATAGCCCTACAATTTTAAAAAAATGTAAATAAAAAAATGTATTTAAAATAATATAGTTTGATCACATAGCTTTTTATGCCCAATTTTTTTATAAAATCTATTGTTTCCTTCAGGGAGCACAAAGAAAATGTCTGTCTAAATCCGGCAATCTATATATGTGTACAAATGATGATTGTGGGCTCATTTACACATGTTGTACTTAATGTTCACCGAGAAGTCAGTCTTGTGATTCGAGCCACATTTCGAAAGTGAATTCAGAGGTCACAAAGTAAGCGTCGAAGCCCGCGTAAAGGTTGGGTCCCTTCGCCCGACCTAGGTAGACAGGGTCAAAAACATCATCAAAAATCTTAAAAATAGAAAGGCCTCAGGACCAAAAAAATATCTAATAGAACACTCAAATGCCTACCGGCTCAGTTCTTGTCTCTATTGACTACTTATTATATATATATTCAATTCTCTGCTCAGATCATGTTCCTTCCCCGACGAGTGGATTTAGTTTCAGAAAGAAACAACCGTCCTCCTAGCCCACCGTCTTGTCAAGCACATAGCTTACCAGACCATGAGGACTAGTTTCCATAGCAACACTGCCGCCATTTTTCTCGACGCAGCGAAAGCTTTCGACAAGGTCTGGCATAACGTGTTGATTTTCAAGCTGTGAGGCGCTGGCTTGTCAGACTGTCTAGTGCACAACCTGTTTGACTATGTATAAGCTGTTTCTGAAACTTCAGATAAAAATACTTTTTTTTATTAAAATTGATTGATTTAAAATATTTTTGTTTGAGGCCGTCGTGGTGCAGGGGCACAAGGGTGTGACTGTAACGCGACGGTTGTTGATTCGGGGCAATAAATTATTATTTATCAATATTTTCATTTCTTCGCTCTGGCACCAAGACAAAAGCCCGCCATTTAGTTCATCCACTCAACGCGTAATGCCTTGAAAAATTCGGCAGAAATTGGGGAACAGAGTGTATTAACACTAGATTCTCTGTGTCTACCCTGCTATATACTTAAAAATATCTTTATTGCAACCACAATATTAGAGATGCCGTTTTAACATTTACATGGTGTGGGTTGCTGGTGCCTGTGATAGGTCCGAAACCCGTGTTACAGGACACCATGTCTCCACCTCAACCACCTCAACGTCAATTGAACAACAAGGTCTGCCCTGCCGTCTGTAGATGGTGGTAGACGGCATTCAAGTTACAATATAGACATGAATTACAAAGTGAAGCGTGGTAGGGGTTTAATAAAAACTTTTTAATAAAAAGAGAGAGCGAGATATTAAAGTCATTGTATGTTTATTATTTATGCTTGTTAAACTCAATAAATTTAATATTGAATGAGAGCTTAATATGATAGATGCAAGTTCGATAACTTATCAGAAATCAGTTCTCTAATTAGGGACTTTCGGACGTGCCAGAGGACCACAACTCACTTCACCAAATTCATGTTGCATGGAAAACAGAAGAAGAAAAATGTAGTGTGCCAAAATACATCTACTTAAAATACATCCTTCGCCACCTGTAACAAAACGAAATCGAAATCAATATTCACAAAATTTAACCCCATTATTAGGTCAGCAATAAATAATATTTGAGAAGGGTCTTGGCTTACACCTTCATTTTGTAATCATTTATATATTTATTATACATAAAAAAGTTAAACATTAATTTTAAAACACACACACACACACATTGAAAATTAAGAGGGCGAGGACTTTATGAGGAAGGAAGATCATATCAAAGCTGAATTATTTTTGGACATGTGTTAAGATATGAAAAGTGAAACCTTCATCGATGCCGCATCCACACAGTGATCTCTGAGCCTAGCCTAGCCTAGAATATGAGAAATAACTATTTTAATTTAAAAATATACAGCAATACATAGAGTAAAGAAATCAAACACCTCGAGGCTTTTACAGAACTTATATTTCTTCCAGAGTAAAATACCATTACGCTTGTACAATGTCTATCTTAAATTCTATTACAATATGTTATTCTAGAGGAGCTCTTTCTTCTTCCGCTCCAAGTCTAAAATGTATCTCGAATTTTCCGACCACATAAAAAGCCATTTTAGTAGTGTCCTCTGGTGGTAGTTCTATAAACTAATATTCAAAAATGTCTTATAATTAAACAATGAGATTGATTTACATTTTTAATAACAAATTATTGCGAATATCAAAACAATAAATATAAAATCATTACAATAGTACCACATGACGTTCCCTGCGTCTAAAACGTCTAGGCTCTAATGTTTTTGCGCAAATTATTCGCGTAAAGAGGAGGTATAAGCTGAGCTTTGTGAACTTCATAGTGTGGGAGTAACGTCAGCCGTAAAGCGCGGCACATCCCTTCCTTGGCCTAAGCCGGTTTATATTTCTTTTTGAATTGCGGCCTACACCTCTTGTACTGATATCAGCGTCACATATTTTATTCTTAATATTTTTGTGTTTGATAGATTTTGATAACATGGTAATTTAACCTCAATATATCGTTTTAAAGATATTCATGCAAACTTTAAGGTGGTGTATATATTTTTAATGTTTAATTAAAGGAAAAAAAAAAACATTTGTAAAGACCAGAGAAAGTATTACTTTTTAAATTAAAAACACTGGAGAAAAGTAATTATTAGTTAATATTTTCAATTCTTCGCTCTGACACCATTGTTTCGAAAAATCGGCGGTAAGTTAGGAACGGAGTGTCTTGACACTAGGTTCCTTCTGCCTACCGTGTTATATACGGGATACATCGTGAAGCTGATTGACTTGATTTTGATTCAATGTGATCATATTCATTGAGGTCAGTCGTGTATTTCCATTTCTGCGATCGATACGCAATGCCTCCAGAATTCGGCGGAAAGTTCGAAATGGAGTGTTTACAAACTGGGATCTCTCTGCCTACCATGTTGTGTGCTTCATACAGCGTGAAGCAGATTTGATTAATCGTATTCCTACGTATGTAATTTTTTTTAGAAAAAGCACAACCACAAGTAAAGTTAAGATAAATCGTGAAAAATACTTCAATCTTTTATATGAAGTTATTTAAGTTTTGTTTTTCTGTTTTGAACCTAAGGTTGAGAGATGACTATGATTTAATCTAAAATGAACGTGATTTTTGTTATGTCGAAGAGTTAGGTAAAACAGAGTGATACATTTCTTCTTCAAATAGTCAATATTACGTTTAACTACCAAATTGCAAAACGACATTTGCGCCATCTAGTGCACTCAGCAAGTCCTTAATTTTTTAAAAAATAATGTTGATAGTGTAATATGTCTCTATGCCATTTTGCTATTTAACTAACGCCCTTAATGAACTGAAAAATATCGTAAAAATTGTATGTGGTTTTCAGCTATACATCAACTATTCAAAGTTTAAATATGTTTATTGTAATTGTAAAGATATAAAAATGAAAAATCCGTTTAAATGTTTTTACAGGCACCTTTTTACGAGCGCCATCTACAATTGCTATCACGTATTATAACTTACTGTTTTTGCGCACCTAATATAAGTTATGTGTGTTTCCTAATAATAATTGCAGATGGCGTTGTGTAATAAAATTTTATTGTTTATTATATTTTGTATTGCGGACATTACTGTGGTTATAAAAAATAAAATATTTTTGTAATTTAAACATGATTATCAACAAAATATACTTTTATTAGATAAGAGAAATAAATTTTAAATTTTTAAATATAAATTGTTTTAAAAATACATTTAAAAATTTAAAAAAAAAACACTTTTCCAAGGGTGGGTCCAAGCCATCGGTGGCTAGGGCTCCAGAGAGGGGAATCTCCTCACAATACACGCTGTCTTAAGTAAAACTCCCTTCTGCCGGTTCTTGATCCAACAGCTAAGCGATAACTTCTTAAGATGTTAGTCGAGGCTTTTCGCTATTCAATCGTTAACTAAAACCACTATCAGCTTAATGATATTAGACACAGCTATTTTCAAGAACAGACGTGGGATTTTACCTATATAGTAAGGCACCTCATATTTCATAAGACCATATTGAAGAGCAAGTTGTTGGTGTATTATCTTAGCTACTTGATTGTGTCTATGCAAATACTTACCATTAGCAAGATGAGTACAACCAGAGACAATATGCTTTCCAGGCCAATGACACGCCTGACTAATATTGACAGTGCCATCTTTTATAATATGTCTCTGATAGTTCCGTGTCTTGATAACTTCGTCCATAATTGCACAGATAAAACCTTCAATTTCCCCGAAAAGATCCCCGAACCAAGATGAAATGAAACCTAAATAAGGAGGAAGCGGTATTCACGTCTGGGCCCACTAGGGCTCTATGGAATCTACAATGCATCTCCTTGCTCTTCCACACAGCTATGCGAACAGAAGAAGTAAGTACTACAGCCAGTTATCTTTGCCCAAGAAAAGAGGAGTAAGGCCTTTGTCAACTGTTAGCACATCCTTGTGCATATCCACGTCAATTTTGAGAAATATTCTCTAAAACTGGATACTTCGTGGTTATAGAGGTTCTTGACATTCAAAAGCCCCGACCCATATCCACACTTACGTGAAAAATACAGTCTGTCTCATTACAGACGAACGCGGATGGTGCATTCGGAATGTCCTCAACAGTTTATGTATTTGTCGATCTACAGAGTCTAACTCAGTCTGTGTTCATCTTCGAATGCCAATAGTATAATCTAGAAGCGGCATAACATAAACGCTAAAAGCGCGCACCTCGTTGTCCCCATACATAAGGCTGCCAAGCACTTTTTTTAGGCGACCAAAGAAACACTCCTCCACCAATTGCTTTATGTTCTGTTCATCAATACCCAATGCTTTAGATGTTCCAAGATATTTATAAGTTTCACCTTCACCATTGGTTCTGAAGCAAAAACCTGAAATATAAATATTATCAGATTTTATCATACTCTGCCAAATTCCATCCTTATATTATTACTGAAAGTTTGAATAACCGTTAGTAGTCGCATAAGATCAGGTCGTTTTGACGCAAATAATTTTAGAAAATCCATGTTGTGAGTGAGATATGACCGGCAAAATCGAAAGTTTAAACCTGAATCCTCTAACAAAGTTCTAAGAGGATGTAGAGCTGGACAAAACTATAAGGGATTGAGACTGTCACTCTGAAATATATCTCTCTTTATCCTTATCGGGTCACGCTGCAGGAATATCATACTCCCCTATATGAAGAAAGACATACAAGCCTTCAAATCATATTAATCTTATATAAGTCCAACAAGTAAAATTGAATCATATCTTATAATCTATCCAAGCAGTGTTGAAATTTTCCCTGCTCCGTCTTATCACTGTATTAATGAGCTTTATGGGCGTTGGCTTATAGCTGTATCAATGAGAAGAAGTTCCTTTGTACCACGGCCACCAGACTTACACCCATTCTGATTCGGTGCCAAAATATTGTTACGAAAAATATGTTCGATAATTTTTTACCCAGAATAGATGTAAGGAGCTTATAGATGGTAGGTGTGCATATAATTGAGGAATAGTTTTTTGAGGCTTCTTTTTTGATTTGTGTGTCAGGAATGTTACACGTACTGTCAAAAATATTGGTAACGATCCAGAGTCAAGGGCATCCTAGAATTGTGTTAAGAAAAACCGAATGTGAACTGCGAAACTACTTTAAAAAATATGATTTATTACGAAAGGAGCGATGAGGCGAAGGCGTTTCCATTTGTAAGATTTGTAAATCAAATTACAATTATATACTTTAAGCACATCGATGTACACTTATTTTTTTCTTTGGGTTACGAAATCCCAAATGGTAAAATAGGACTCTATTACTAAAACACTGCGATCTGTCTCTCGATCTGTCCTTCCGTCATTCGGCTATATCTCACGAACAGTAATAATTAGACTATTAAAATTTTCACAGATTATGTACATCTGTTACCGCCATAAAAACAAACATTAAAAAATAAAATAAATGTTTAAGGATATTTCCATATATCAAACCATATTTTTTGCTCATTTTTAGAGATAATGGAACGGAATCCGTCATATGCGGTTCCGACTCGCACTTAGCCGGTTTTTTTAACTTCATGCTTTATCCCAAGAGAGAACGGAGAGTCAACCGATGCGATTATAATATTTTTATACATTCGTATATGATTTATTTTAAGAAATTATTTAATTCGTTATTAAACAAAATAAACTCCTATACCATTTACCTACATAATTTTATATTGCACAGATAATACTCTTTTCTAAGTAATCTTAATTTAATTTTCTTATAAAAAAAAGATAATTCGAATAGTAGTACCTATTTAAAAATGTGATATTGTTAGAAAAGTAACACACCGCAGTGATGTCGTCGTGGCACAATGGTACAGGCGTGTGATTGTAAACGCGTCGGTTGTGGGTTTGATTCCTACTCGGGGAAATGTATGTATCAGCTTCACGCTGTATCCCGCACACAGCAGGGTAGGTAGAGGGAACCTAGTGTTAAGACACTCTGTTCCCCACTTTCTGCCGAATACTGGAGGCATTGCGTGTTGAGTGGGAGAACTCAACACCGCGCTTAGTCTCGACACCAGAGCAAAGAAATGGAAATATAAATTTAAGTAAATATTGCATCTCCTCGAGTGGGGATCGAACCCACAACCAGTCGGTTTTACGCCACGACTGGCCTCAGGAAATGAATTATTATTTATTAATATTTTCATTTCTTCGGTCTGGTTACAAGGAGCGGAGTGTCTTAACACTAGGTTCTCTCTACCTACTCTCTTAAATGTTGGATACAGCGTAAAGCTGGAAAAAGGTACCATACAGGACTACAAAATTCAGAAGAAAACTTTGGGAGTACGTTGCAGAGAAATCGTGAGGGATATAACTAAACAATCGCTAAGAACGAAAATTGAAGTTATGCGCACGGAATACGAACGAGCCAACGATAAGGGAAAATTTAAAATTTCCTCGTCTACTGAAAGCTGCGAAGGAAGCTAATGTGCGGGAAAATCGTGTAACAGAAAAATTTATAGACGATGTAGGATCTATAATAGTAGATGCCTTATGGCGCAGTTGGAATATATCTTATTGTACGAGCGTTGGTCATGAGTTTAATTATTATTTAGGTTTTAAATTCATATTTTTTTAAATGTATTTTGTATTAAATTCATATTTTTTTAAATGAGATGGACAATGGAAGATGAATTTATTAAAGGAAAGGTAGAACGGAGTGTTAACAGTGATATCGAAACAAATATGAAAATATTAAAAATTCTCCCTTTTTGGCATTTATTAGGAAGTATAATTTAAATAAAAAAACAATATTATTATAATAAAGATTTATTTATCTGAAAATAACATTTTTTTAAATATATAACATGATACCTAAAAAGCTTTCTAGAAAAACGTGATCTGCCAAAGAGAATTAAAATCAAAAAGAAAATAGTCTAACACTAGGTTCTCTCTGCCTACCCTGCTGTGTGCGGGATATAACGTGAAGCTGAAGAAAATAGTAAAGAAAAATATAGTAAAGCATTATTCTTATAACATTTAATAAAACATATTAGATACCTAAATGTATTAGATCATTTTTTAAATTTGGTCATTGTATACAACCTGTAGTAGCTCCCACAATTATATTTCATATCATTCCGTTGCTCACTTAAATTAATCCAAGCGGAATCGTTGTATTTATGGATGCCCTGGCCTAGAAGGAAAGGAGCATTGTCACAAAATTCGTAGTATAGTAGCGGAAATCTCTTAGAGAGGGTATCCGGGATGAGTACAAATAAGCTGAACTTGTTTCCGTCATTTGGGTCGAGTCATTTCCTACTTCCGAGCAACCGATACGGGCTGGAATTTATTGTTAGCCGAATTTTATTTGTCAGTAGGTTTCGGCATTTTGTACTAGAAATAAATTTATTAGATATTATTAAAATATTTCATTCCCATTGTCTAAACGTATTATGTTAATTACGTATACTCCATCTTAGCCAATAAATCCCACACAGTAAAGTAAATCGTAACAAATGGCCTAGAGTTGATATCTGCTGAAGAATGCTGACTGGGCGGTTAGGGCAATTCATACGATAACAAAATTTTGCAAATAATCTGTAATATTTATTACTTTTTTAAGTTATATGACACTGACTCAGCACAGGTAAACGATTTATTCGTATATATTTATTTATGTATTCTATATCTCAAGCCAATTATTAAGATATAGCTTATATCTTGTGAATTTTAAATGCGAATAAATGCAAAAATATTTATTTTTATTCTTAAAGCTTCAGATATAATAATCTTAATATATATTATTAACAAATATAGACAATATAATTATTTATAATATATTATTTCCTCGGCTTAAAGATTTTTTTGAAATCACCTAATACCACCTATGAGAGCTAATACAAAATATACTTTTATATTAGGAATAAATTTGCTTAAAAACTAAATTAATAACGAATTTTCAATCTTTGCAAAATATAAAAAGAAAATATTATTTACCTCTATTTAACGAATTTTATTGACTAACACCTTATAACCTTTACATAACAAATCCCATACATTTACTACATTAAGTTTTATATTAAATTCATGTCTTGACGGGTGTCAGACTTATTAAATCTTCTTCGTAAGACAGTTATTATTGTCTGGCGTTCAGTAGTATAAACACTGCTGTTTGACACTGTTGTTTTATCAGCTTCACGCTGTATCCCGCACACAGCAGGGTAGGCAGAGGGAACCCAGTGTTAAGACACTCCATTCCCCACTTTCTTCGGAATTCTAAAGGCATTACGTATTGAGTGGCAGAACTCAACGCCGCGTAACCTCGACACCAGAGCGAAGAAATGGAAATATAAATTTAAGTAAATATTTCATCTCCTCGAGTGGGGATCGAACCCACAACCAGTCGGTTTTACAATCACACTTCGTGCCGCTGCGCCACGATTGGCCTCACTGTTGTTTTAAAGCTTGCAATAACAGATAAACGAAACAGCTGAGATCAATAATATTTTTAACCTTGTTAAAACGAATTGTGGACCATCCTAACCTCTGTATAACGTACTTCATTGTAACAAATTACTTGATATAACGAATATAAATCAGCTCCACGCTGTATCCTGCACACTGCAGGGTAGCGAGAGGGAACTTAATGTTAAGACACTCCGTTCCTCACTTTCTGCCGAGTTCTGGAGACATTGCGTGTTGAGTGGCAGAACTCAACGCCGCGCTTGTCCTCGACACCAGGGCAAACAAATGGAAATATAAATTTAAGTAAATATTTCATCTCCTCGAGTGGAGATCGAACGCACAACTAGACGGTTTTACTTTGTGCCGCTGCGCCACGACTGGCCTCTGAACAATTTACTTGATATAACGAATTCACTTACAGTATCAGTATCTTTACAGATCAGACAGTATCTTTAAATCGAAGCTGTACTGTCCAACGAATCTTAACATTCAACAATAAGATGCCAATCTAATACCATTTGAACCTCTATTAAATTCAGCTTTGTAATTGAATCTGTTCCTCTGCCAATAAATTGTTCCATAAGTGATTTATCTTGCAGTCTGACAGGCACTTCGCTGCGTAGTCGGAACGCGAACGCTCAAGGCTAGACACGGTGAAAGTATTAGGGCTTATTAAATAAGTATATTTGTATAGGTTTTAGGTACGAATAATTTAAAAAAAAAATAAGGATATATAATATTAATAATGATGGGCTGTGTGTTTTCGTATTTTTTGTTTTTTTTTTAATTAATTGAAATTAAATCGTGTTGTAATTTAAAAATCGATTGTATGAAGAATCGATTTTTAAATTACAATACAAAAAATTAACGAATGTGTATAGCAATTAAATTTATAAAATCTTTATTAATACAGTTTCATCTTTTAAGTTTAATTCATATTTTTCTTAGAGGAAAGGCGCAATAATGACGTCGATGTTGATATTATTTGATTTCTTATGATATGTTAATTTTGTTAACGATTGAACCTGTCTAAATAAATTATTTTTTTCTTGTATATTTTAAAGCTTGAAAAAAAAGTAAATTTCAATTAATATAATCAGTTGAAAGGAAAAGTGATACATTAATTTAAGTTTAGTGGTAGAGTATTAGCTATTATTCCAGTTTAAATTTAACAAAATCATGATTTGGCTGGAATGTATTACGTCAATTGAAGCTGAAGGATTCACGCAATGGTCCCTCAGACAATACCTTCATTATACTCTGTAGCCCAACTTGCTTACACCGCTGTACTAACCGAATTCACTATTTGCTGTCTTTGACCTAATACCAAATCCAATAGATTAAATCAAGCATTTATATTAAATTATATTAAAGTACCTATATACCTTATTGTCAATTTATTGTGTAACCTGGGATGATAATTTAAATTTAATATAAATATTGTCAGCTGTGCGCCAAAGTGTGACAGTAGAACCGACTGGTTGTGAGTTCGATCCTCACACGAGGAGATGAAACATTAACATAAATTTATACTTCCATTTCTTCGCTCTGTCGTCGAGGCAAAGCGCGGCGTTGAGTTCTGCCACTCAACACGCAATTTTACGTTAGCACATCCAGTTTTACCTATGATCAAAGACTAAATCGATTTTAGCAATAATGTACCTTTGAAATATTTTTCTATACTTTGTGATATTTTAGCTGACAATATTAAAGCTCACTTAAGTTCGCAGGTGGAAGTTATAATGCACTTTCAGTTAACTTCGGAGATAAGTTCTAAGAGTGCGGTATTCATGAGTTAACGTATAAAGTATAAACCTTTAAGTTTATGTATAAAATTAATAACGAAGGCTCTTTAGTAATATTTTTTATCGGCTATATTGTTATTTGAGATATGGTTTGATATTGTGATACTTAATTTATTATTTGGGTTCTTTTTTCATTTTCACGCAGTGTATAGGCAGAGAGAATCTAATGTTTTTTAAATACACTTCTTTTCCGCCGAATTCTTGAGGCTTTGGTATTGAGTGGCGGAACTTAACGCCATTTTCGCCATTACGTCATGTTGTGTCTCGTTACCAGATTGAGGGAATCGAAGCCACAATCATCGTGTTTACAGTTGCACGCCTGTGCTCCTTCGCTACGACGGCACCGTTTTTCCTGACAGAACGCGAAAATGGAATTAATTAAGGTTTCATAAATCGGATTAAATAAATTTCTAAGTATCGAATCCACAACAATTGCGTTTAGAGTGAAAAACCAAACAAGCGCGAGTCGGGCACACCCATCGAGGGTTCCGTACAAAAATTGGAGGTACGAGCTCGAGCTTTTTCTGAAATTCAGGCTTCTGAAAGGGCTCTGGCTAAGTGTCGGAGCCCTTTCATCTAATATCTCACTTGAAGTAGTGGCTTTAACATTAAATTTTGCCCCCTTTGCAAAGCTATTATTTTTTAGGATTTTACCATAAATATATAGTTTTCAAAATTTTTCCTTTACTATTATAATTAAAAAAATAAATAATTCTAGGTAAACTGGAAGTATCCTAATAATTTTGATTCCCTTTATAGTGTCAAAATACGCGTTTTTTGTGATATAAACGGCGATATTGTTTTTTAAGTAAATAATATCGTTTTTTGTAGAAATATTCTTTTGTGAGGAAATCCCCATGATTTAGATATATAGACGTGATATTGTATTAAGATATATAGACGTGATGTTGAATTTCAACTCGATATCTTCAAGCGCTCCTGAGATAAAGACTTTTAACTTGTTGTGGGTTCGATTACCACTTACGGAAATGAAATATTTAACATTTTCATTTCTTTGCTCTGATGTCGAGGGAAAGCGCGACAAGCAATACGCAATGCCTCCAAAATTCGGCCGAAAGTGGTGAGTGGAGTGTCTTAACAATAGTCTTCCTCTGCCTACCCTATTACAGCAAGATGTGGGATATAACAAGATACTGAAAAAAAAATGTTGACACACTTTAAATATTATTAGATGTGCTAAGCCATTTTTTGTATTATTTTTCGTTAAATACTTACTGATTCTACAAAATATTTTCATTAATATTAAAAAATGTAATCGAGACCTAACCAAATAAACTATTTTTATATTGAAAAAATGGTTATTTTGAAACACATTATTTCACCGTTTTATAAAATCTAAACATATTGGAAAATAAAGTATATTATTATTAACATAGCGTTTGCTCAAGATATAGAACTAACTACGTACTAAGTTTATAGTTTTCGTCTTGCTTATAGCAATAAGGATACGTGTGAGCCACGTAGTTTCAGAAACATTAATTAAAGGAAGCTGTCAGCGCAAGAAGGTACGGCTAGATCACTGTTGGCCCAAAATAAGATGGCCTCGCTGGTTAAACCGGAAGTTACCTATTTAGTAGAAACGAGCCGCAAGACTGTTATCTCATATAGTTCAAGTTATGATGGTAAAATTTGATGTGAACCTGTCCATTAGGTAGTTGGCACGTTGGTTATAATCATAATATGATGTCTGAAGTGGCGCAACTTGTTAAAGGCTCCTTGAAGGTTGTTTTTATGAAAATAATTTCAAACATATATTATTAATATATATTAATATCAACAATTATGACTAGAGTTCTGTCACTTAACATTAAATGCCTCTAGAATTCGGTGGAACGTGAGGAACGGAAGTACATATGTTAACTGGAACGGAGTGTCTTAACACTAAATTCCCAGGTCCCCTCTGCCTACCCTGCTGTGTGCGGGATATAGCGTGAAGCTAACAATATATATGCACACGTAAATAAATTGTCATATCTAATTGTCAAAAGCTAATCAACTACAACTGTAATAATAACTTCATACATTCCAAACTTAAATATTTATAAATATAATTAACTAATAGACGTTTACGTTGCTAATACTAATATAATTTGTTAAATAAAATATATTATAAATTTTAGGAATTTAAAGGAATTTTAAAGGTTTAGTTTATTGAATATGTGGCAAGAACAAATACAAACCATGCCAAGCCTGACCACTGGGCACTGGCCGTATTTATGTAGTTCCAGTCAGGATGAAGATTATTCCTAAGTTTAAACAACTGCAACCGGCCACATCTAGATAAAGCTGGCTGAAACTATTCGTAATATGGTCGGTTACCAACTAAACCTAATTCAAGAAATAGTTATTATGAGAGATATTTTTATAAAAAAAAAAAAATAAATCAGCTTCACGCTGTATCCCGCACACAGCAGGGTAGGCAGAGGGAACCTAGTGTTAAGACACTCCGTTCCCCACTTTCTGCCGAATTCTATTACCTTATTTTTATAAGGTTATAAAAAAATACTATATTTTGCTTAATTCTTTATATATAGAATAGAATAGAATAAGTAATATATATAATATATATTTCTGGGGTTCTGAGCAACTTTAATAATTCACAAAAATTATATTTTTTTAAATATAACCATTTATCTATTTTTTGTATGGTTTTTGATGGAAGATAAAACCTGGCAGATGAGGAACGTTTTCATTATTAGTACTATTTATTCATATTAACTGACACGATAGTGTAACTAATTAATGAAGAATATTCGTATAATAAATAAGTACATCATAAGATATTTTAATTTTATAAATTTTAGTCAGTAGAGTCAGTATATATAATTACAATAAAAAAATGGGTTAGAAATGAGTTAAAACGATTTGATTATCTTTTATATTTATTGTAAATTTGAAGCTAAAAATGTTATAATTTAACTAGTTATCTATAAATAAGTATAGCAACCGATTGAAAGGAAAGCTCGAGCTAAAGCTAGTGGAATATAAATAGAGATTTTATTCATACTTTAAAAACGTCGTTTCTCTAAAGTGCCTATACATTTAACAAGAAATGTACAGTCGTAGTGGTAGAGATGCACTTGCATCCTAACTTATAGACCCGAGAGAGACTTTACTTTTGGAGACCTCTATTTTGTATAATTTTGGAAAAAGAAAAAAATTAAGAAACCAGTAATATTTCTGTCTGTGAGTATAAAGAGTGTGTACTCGAAGCGTTTCGTAGTAGGAAGTTTCAACATGTATGGATGGCGTAAAATTGTTTTTCTTGAAGTCCGGTAGTAATGGGGCGAATTAGATGGCCAAGTCACATTCTCGAACTGAATGCGTAACTGTAAAACCCACAACCATTGGGTTCGATCCTCACTCGAGGAGATGAAATATTTACTTAAATTTAAATTTCCATTTCTTCGCTTTGGTTTCGAGGCAAAGCGCGGCGTTGAGTTCTGCAACTCAACACACAATGCCTTCAGTATTCGGTAGAAAGTGGGAAGCGAAATGTCTTAACGCTAAGTTCCCTCTGTCTACCCTGCTGTGTGCGGGATACAGCGTGAAGCTAAAAAAAAAATAAAAAAATAAACATTTAAATAATAATTCCTAGCACGCCAGAACTACGGCCACAAGTTTATTGTCAGTGAGCCCAGTTCACCTCAAGCCGGCGGTCCATAACGGATGCATTACCAGCTTGCTTCGGCTTACACAAATGCGGTCGGTGTTATAGTGGCACTTGAGTTTAATACGAGAATAAAGCTGCTCCGTACTCTGTGTGTTCAAGCTTATTTCATTTCAAAGTATATTTTACTCTAATAATCTCTAGTTTCTATCATTTTTATTTGTTTTAAATTAATATGTTTTTCATATTATTATTATTATTTTAGATATAATTATTGATAATGTCGTTAATAATTTTAGTATGAATTAGTCGTTCTTAATTTGGTACTAATAAGAGTCAGCTGAGTCCAAATGACTGAGTATGTAAGTATTAGATATTTCACTATAGTGTATATTGATATATTTTTACATAGAGCCTTACTCTATAGAATTTATAGCAAAATTCACCTCTGACCTCTTGTGGTATTGAGTGAGGTGCCCATATAACAATGAGCAACGTAAAGACATACGAATTGATCCGATACAGTGACAAGATTGAGCTTCACCATTTAACACGTACTATATATAGGAAATATATTCTAAAGAGATTCGATATATTGTCTATGGTCTTGTAGAAGAATGGTTTAAAATTATAAGGAAATATAAGGAAAGTATAGAACATATAATTATTTTTATATTATAATGCAAAGTGCTTCTTATTTCAGTGGCTCATTTTACAATGCTTGTGAACGTTTATTGTGAATTAACTGTACTATTAATATAATAGGTAAGAGTCAAACAATATTTCTGTATATGTCAGTTAAGTAAAAACAAAAAAACATATTTTTACTGTCATATAAAAACGATATTAAAGATAAATGATGATGATGATGATACCGTTGTAGCATAGTCGCACAGTGTGTGACTGTAAGCGCGACAGGTCGTGGGTTCGATTCCTACTCGAGGAAATGAGATATTTAATATTCCAATTTTTTCACTCTTACGTGACACAATACGCAACGCCTTCTAAGTCGGCGGAAAGTGAGGAGTAGAGTGCCTTGACACTAGTCCCTCTCTTCCTACGTGCGTGGCCCTGTGACATGCGGAGTACAGAATAAAAAAAGCCTTTATTATTGTAGGTAAAAAACTAGAAAATTTAAGATAAAATAATCATTAAATAAAATAAAATAATATATCATAAAATTGAATCGAATGATAAATATTTGCAGATTTTTCCCTAAAGCCTAGAATGCACTGAATATGTGCAAGGAGTGGCTATCAGCGGGCTTAGAGCAGCAGCTAGACGTATTTAATCCCCACCGATATCGGCACCTAGCTGAAACTTTTAAGGGTTACCGCGATCCCAATTACGTCAAATAAATTAAAATTTAATCAAAATTCGATTAACCAGTACTAATTAAAACTTCGATAAAAATAATCGATGTTTCTCTTAAATAATAAAAAAGATTGTTATATATTCCGTTACTGGTATACAAATTTTACAGTGAATCATTCAAGTAGTGTTGTAATAATATAATGACATTTTATCGACAAATGAATTCTCGTAATACGAATTCTTTATTCTTTTTTGTCTGACATTGTCTTCTTCCGAAGAAATAGACGAAATATACATGATCATGGTGTACTAAAACAAGATGCGGCTGTAAGCGTGGTGGTTATGGATTCGATATATATTCTAGGGAATTAATTACTCCCCTATCTCTTCTTTCTTTTACAACACACAATATCTCTCTACCTCTAAATTAGGATTGTTATATTATATTGTAATGAAAATATAAAAAAAATAGAGTAAGCGATACAATACAATTTTAATGCTCAAAAGGTAAAGTACGAATATATCTACAGATAAAAACGTAACATACATATATATCATACGTAAAATGTAACATTGTATAAAAATTAGATCGATCGAGGCCCTGAAGGTCTAGCTTAGGTTTGTAATAGATCGTGGTCCCTAGCACTGGAGTGTATGAGTATCGAAGATAACGGGCTGCTATGGAAATAGCCGTCTGAAGGTCCAGATAAATGGAATACGCCTAAATACAGAGAGGACATAAAAACATAAGCCGATTTTGTACCATTAGGTAGGTTTTCTGTGTATCTTTGAATACAGGCTCGGGATTTCGATTTATATATTGCGTGAAACTTATTGAAAAAAATGTTATGAATAGAATGTAAGTATATGTAATAGTAAAAACGATTAAGTATATTTTATATTTGTCTGCCCGTTAAAATATAAAAAAAATGTATAAAGATTATATTACATAATTATAATTGATACATTTTTAAAACAAAAAAAAGGAGAATAGAAGAATTAATAATATTTTTTTGGATACAAAAGGTAATAATATAATAGCTATTATATAATATTTTATCTTACTTTTTCCATAATCATAAAAATATCAAAACGAAACAAGTTCCTTCGAGTATATTTCAATTGTTTCATTAAACCAACAAAAAGAGGGCATCTCGGTAAAAACTCCATTAAAACGAAGTTTCTCAAGTATAAAAGTTGCGACAATAAAACCCAAAAGTTTTGTATTTTATCATTTAGAGAAAAATACTGAAAATGTTCTACTTTTCTTTTTATCTCACTGTATACAAAAGTAAGTAAAGGTCGGCCATCTTTTTCATAGTTTTTTGATAGCATAATCCAGTTGTCTTATTTTCAATAGTTGTGATGCTTTTCAGTTGAAATGGTGACTTAATACAAAATATCCTTTGCGTTACTTTAAAATGCAAGAACAAGTTAACGTTTTTAGATTTTATTTGTCTTATATGTTTCTGTGTTTTTGGTTCTATTTATTATAAATGTATATTTATTAAAAATATTAACATTTTTTTTGTTAATTCAATTTAATAGTTTTTTTGATTAAGTTATTTTTTAAAAAGTTAAAGGACAGAATATTATTTAAAAGTTTTTTAAGACATAAAAAACTGTATATCTTCAATATAATAAAAGTATAAAAGCTGATATAAAATACCAAAAATCATACTGAATTGAAGTAAAAAATCGGTTAAACCGAGTCGGACTCGCCCACCGAGGCTTCCGTATCCATTTTAGGATGGTATATCAATGGGACACCGTAAAACTTATAAAAGTTGACAAACTTGAGTTTGTCCATATGCACTGATTATGTATGAAACTATTATAATTACAAATATAAATTGGTAATGATTTTTCCTACGAAAAATCTATAAATTTTAATTTTCGATTTTTTTATTTATTTATATTATATAAGTCCTTACTTCGTGCCACATTTCATAATTCCAAATATCCACGGGGCATCCTTATACGAATTCCATACAAAATGCAGCTAAAGAAAAATCTTTTGACTGTGTTGGCATAAAGCTTGATTTTTTATGTGCCTTATCAGCATCTAAATATTTGATATTAATTTAAGCTTAATATCTCCACACGATCTCGAGAAAAACGCTTTTGATAGACGGACGAGAAATGATCCTATAAGTGTTCCGTTTTTACCTTCTGATATACGGAACCATAAAAACGCAATGCAATTGAAAAAATATTTCACCAAAGTATTCCGAAGAGGAAACGCTCACAGTTAAAATGATTACACCGGTCATTCATACATAAAAGCTCCATATAGCTCCGGTGAAAATGGCAATCACAAACAAAAGCAGTTTATTTATATTTACACAGCCAAGTCTTTCCGTAATTCCATTAAAAGGACAATACTCGCTGTTTATTAGCTCTCACCTGCTCCTTTGTTATTATTATTAAAAACCGGGGTAAGATTTAAAAGAAAAAGATTTTAATGTACTTTTTAGATTTTAAGTGCCGCAAAATATTAAGGGACGTTAACGGTCACTTTATTAAATTACCAAGTCATATCTTGGTGCAATGGAGTTCTTAACGAGCAGCTTATGTTCATTCACTTTGATATTTATCCAGTGTTAGCTATGTACTTTTATTTTATCAGGTTCTTGTAAAACAAAAGGTTTACTGTGTTGAAAATAAAAATTATAAGTTAGACTTACATACCTACTTAGCTTCATGCCGTATCTCTACAGTTTCTGTATACTACTTTTTATGTAACCTTCCTCCAGTGTCTTTGATATGTGTTTTCAAAGGGCAACCGAGGTCTCATACTCTCTACCGCTCACTTTTCCTTTATAAATCTTTTTTGCTATTCTTTCATCACTCAAATCATTCGAGGTGTCCAAACCATCTGAGCACGTTCTTCTTCATTCCTCCATGATATCCTCGCAATTACCTGCCGTTATGTGTATCATTTCATTGCGGATTCAATCAGCTAAGCTCACTCCGCATATCCTACAATGAGATCATTCTCCACAGCATTCATCTTTTTATCATTCTTTTTCTGGCAACACCGCTTCGCTGCCGTGTGAAAGCGTCGATACCAACACTGCGTTGTGTACGGCCAAGCTAATGCACCATTAACCTGTTACCGACAGCAATACGTCTTTCTACATCCATCTCATATCTTCTATCTTTAGCGAACATACTTCCAAGATGTACCACTTTATTCCGCTCTTTGAAGATATTATCTTACCATTTACGCTGATCTTGCCTTCCGTCCTTTCTTTATTTCTTTCAAATACTATAAACTTTGTCTTATTTTATATTATTTTCAATCAATCTTTGTCTTATTTTATATTTTCTTTCAGAGTAGTGAATGCGAATCGCAGCCATTAGGCCTACATTTCGCATTCTGATGATGCAATGAGCACTGCATCATCTAAATTTAGAGTATTGTATAAAAACGTGTTTATTCTCCTTAAATAAATAGTATCTCTAAACAAATTCTTCATATTATATAAATAAATAAATATATAATGAATATTACCTAAAACAAAAATAAAATTGTTTTCCTGTATTCATATTTTATATTTTTATTTATATACTCTGTTTATTAAAAGTGAGAACGGCGGCGGGCGTTAGACACCGTTAAACGCCCTACAAACGTGTTTGACGGAGTGACGTTTCATTAAGGGTAAGTCAATTATACGAAGCGGAAGGAGCAGGGAAACGTATGGTATTCCATATTTCAATGAAAATTACACTCATTTTGTTTTTGTTTTAAAATGAGGAAAAATTACGTTATTACGTCTCAAAATACTGAAGTGAAAAATGATATGTCGTTAATATTAATTTGTATAATTTATTCGTCACCGTAGGTTGCGGCCTAAAAACACATTTTAATAAGGTTCAAGGTAAATAAAGATTAACAAGATATCGATCAAATTATACACATAAGTTAAAAATTAAAAAATTAAATTAGCTTCACGCTGTATCCCGCACACAGCAGGGTAGGCAGAGGGAACCTAGTGTTAAGACACTCCATTCCCCACTTTCTGCCGAATTCTGGAGGCATTGCGTGTTGAGTGGCAGAACTCAACGCCGCGCTTAACCTCGACACCAGAGCGAAGAAATGGAAATATAAATTTAAGTAAATATTTCATCTCCTCGAGTGGGGATCGAACCCACAACCAGTCGGTTTTGCAGTCACACCTCGTGCCGCTGCGCCACGACCGGCCTCACATAAGTTAATTATAAGAAAACCGGCCAAGTGTAAGTATGAGTCGAGTTCGCGACGGTTCCGTATCATTATTTATAAAACGGAAATAAAATGATATCTGTTGTAAATTTGTTCTTTTTTTTGTTTTGTGTGTGAAAATTTCAACTGTCTAACTATCGCGATTAACGATTACAGCCTGTTGACAGACGGACGGACAGCGGAGTCCTAGTCATAGGAAGTTTTAACCTTTGGACACGGAACCTAAAGAAATGTGAAATGTTTTAGTTGTAGGTGTTGTTTTACTTTGTCTGCGATCACTAAAGAAAGACCAGCTCAAGCAAATTATATTTTCAAGTAAAACACTTTCAAAACTAGAGTTGCCTGTTTCCATTAGACGTCTAATTAATTACTATGCAAATTAGGAGTAAAGCGCTGAAGCCGAATTTTCCTCGACATTTACCGTGATTTATATTTATAAAATCAATTAATATTTTAACATCAAAGCGATCCGCATCCATCATTTGACTTGTAAAGCTACTCCGCTTTCAAGAAATTAAATAAACGGGGGAAGTTATCAACTTTTAAATTTAAAATTAAATTAAATCAGCTTCACGCCGTATCCCGCACACAGCAGGGTAGGCAGAGGGAACCTAGTATTAAGACACTCCGTTCTCCACTTTCTGCCGAATTCTGGAGGCATTGCGTGTTGAGTGGCGGAAATCAACGCCGCGCTTTGCCTTGACACCAGAGCCAAGAAATGAACACATAAATGTAAATAAATATTTTATTTGCTCGAGTGGGGATCGAACCCACAACCAGTCGATTTTACAGTCACACTTTGTGCCCCTGCGCCACGACTGGCCTCAATTTTTAAATGTACCATCGCAAAAATGTTCCACCCGCTGAGGAGAGGGGCTGTGACGGTTTCGGTAATCAATTAAGCATCCGTAAAGTTTATTTATGGTTATTACGTTATTTTATGTTTGTTTGTCAACAAAATTATACTTAATCTTAAATATGTTTTTTTATTTATGAATCGATTAAATGAAAATATTAAGGGAACTTTACCACTTTACTGTAATAATGAAAATAGTATTTTTTTCTAAAAATTGCGTGCATAAACGCACAGATAAATAAACATTTTTTTTAAATAATTCTTTTGGGTTTTATTATTTTAATAAATGCCCCGTTTATAAATTTTATCATATATCTACGAGTTTCTTGCTTAGACGGCGATCAACTACATTTTTTTAATGTGTTATGAGAATTATTATAATAATAATAATTAGGACAACATGACTAATAATTCTCCTAAGTAATATTGTCCAATATAGTAATATTATATAATAATATTGCTACTAATAATTTGAGGCCATCGTGGCGCAAGGACTCAAGCGTGATACTGTTAGCGCTACGGTTGTGGGCTCGATTCCAATTCGAGGAAAGAATTATTTTATATTTTCATTTCCTCGCTATTTTGTCAAGCCAGAGCGAGACGTTGAGTTTCTCCACTCAACACGCAATGCCCAGAATTCGGCGGAAAATGGAGAACGAATGTGTCTTAATGGAAGTGAAGCGTCTTAACACTAATTTCTCAGGTTCCATCTGCCTACCCTGCTATATGTGGGATGCAGCGACAATTTAAAAAAAAATAGGGAAATGTACCATTTATATAAAACACCAATGACTGAAGAAGTAAAATAAAGTGCATAGCATAATTGATACATCTCATAGCGGAAGGCGTTGGTGTGAAGGCGCGTCACATCCTACGGAAGCGAGCGCACCGGACGCTGCAGACGTGCACCTACCCTCGCGCTCCAGATACACTATCCACAGAGAGCCATCGAACATCGAGCTGAGTAAATATCTAACACGCAAATACGACAGTAACGTATCACGTCACCTAACAATCCAATCCAATCCAAGTCCAATCGATACATTTTATGTGGAAGTTTCAAATTCATATGGTGATAGAAAGGTTTGGTCTCTGCATTTTCATCCATACATGTTTCATTTTTATTAAATCAGCTTCACGCTGTGTCCCGCACTCAGCAGGGTAGGCAGAGGGAAGCTAGTGTAAGACACTCCGTTCCCCACTTTCTGCTGAATTCTGGAGGCATTGCGTATTGAGTGGCAGAACTCAACGCCGCTATTTCATTTTTATTCTACTGTTTATTATATGTTCTATTATATGTATTTTTTTTCACGCGTCTTACTATAAATTATGGATGAGGCAGGAACAGTTTATCTTACTTATTATTAGTCATCGAGAGCCGGAAAACTTTATGCGATGCTGTGATTTTATGACCAATTCGGAAAAAAGCATATTTGTAACATAAACTAATAACAAAATGAAAGTATATTAGTTATATTTTTTAATTAGTATATCTAGAAAGAGAGAGAAGTCTGAGCTTTGAGATCCTATGTGGCGCAATGGATTCCCACTCAGGGGAATGAGTCGAATATGTTTATTAAACATGGCAAAGTTCCACGTTAAGTTCTGCAACTCAAAATGCATTTTCTCGATAATTCAGCGAAAAATGGGGAACGGAGTGCCATAACACTAGGTTACCTCTACATACTCTGTTATATGCGGGATACAGCGTGAACCTAAAAAGCCAACTCTATTTCTAAATTACTGGTTTTTACATTTAACTTAAGGACTGTCGATGTCCTCCGTGCCTTATTCCTCGTCTATTAATAAGCCTGGACAATTGCCAACAATTCTACCGTTCGCATGAAAGTAAATTTTATGTCCGCATAATTTTTGGCGCATTGATTCTGGTCGGTGCCAGTGTCAACGCTGTATTTAACAATCGAGTTCATTTTATTTAGTTTTATTCGATTTCAGGTTTTCGAATGTTATGTTTTTTATTATACGTACTCGTACATTGTTTTAGATGGTTTGAGGTAGGTTTTAGTACTTAATAGAGTAAAGTAAAATTAGCTGGTAGCTAGTAGGTAATTTATGTCAGATGATTAAAAAATAAATAGTGAAAAATATTATATATTTTATTAAAAAATACGTTCATTACATATACTTGTATGTACGTATTTTTACATTACATTATAAAAGCTTGTATTGTTGTACATTCACTGTCTAATTTAAAAAAATATCAATTACTATCTCTATACTCAAATTTATGATATAAACTTCTTTCGTTGTTACGAAATGTTTTTGTTTAATAGATCAATATATGCAAGGAAAATAAAAAAAAATGAAAATTCAATGTTTTATATTACATATTGCTGTTTTGGTATCCTCTACAAAATTACATAAAAAATATATCAGCCTCACGCTGTATCCCGCACACAGCAGGGTAGGCAAAGGGAACCTAGTGTCAAGACACTACGTTCCCCACTTTCTGCCGAATTCTGGAGGCATAGCGTGTTGAGTGGCAGAACTCAACGCCGCGCTTATCAACACCAGAGCGAAGAAATGGAAATATAAATTTAAGTAAATATTTCATCTCCTCGAGTGAGGATCGGACCTACAACCAGTCGATTTTACAGTCACACTTCGTGCCGCTGCGCCACGACTGGCCTCAATGATGACATAAAAAATAATTAATTAATTCTAAGTATAAATTAATAAACATCTGTTCCCAAAGCACTCTGTAGCACTCAGCTCGTCTAATTCCCGGTCAAGTTAGCGATTTATTATCGACTTACTTGAGAGCTGATACGTTCCCGGATGCGATAGTTTATTGTGTTCGCAGCTGTTTATCGCTTCACTAGTTACTGCACTTGCGATGGTATATGTTGTTGTTGGTGTTTACTTTTATTCACTTTATTCCTATATTTGAGGCCACTCGTGGCGCATCGGCACAAAGTGTGACTGTAAAACCGACTGGTTGTGGGTTCGATCCCCAATCGAGGAGATGAAATATTTATTTAAATTTATATTTTCATTTCTTCGCTCTGGTGTCGAGGCAAAGCGCGGCGTTGAGTTCTGCCACTCAACACGCAACGCCTCTAGAATTCAGCAGAAAGTGGGGAACGGAGTGTCTTAACGCTAGGTTCCCTCTGCCTACCCTACTGTGTGCGGGATACAGCGTGAAGCTGATTTATTTAATGATTTTTATTCCTATATTTCATTTAAAGGTATGTTTTTCTCATTAGGTGTTACTTGGACCCCAAAGTATGTTTTATGAACATATGTATATCAGGACAGTCAGGATATTCCATTTTTTTTAATATAGATGCCAGTCAGTTTCGATTCCCACTCGGGAAAAGGAAATATTTAATATTTTTATTTCTTCGCTCTGGCGACGTTGATTTCTATCAGTCAACGATGCCTCCAAAATTTGGCCAAAAATGCGTCACACTTAACACTTAGTTATCCTCTGCCTACCCTGTTGTGTGCGGGCTGCAGAGTGTCGCTAAATATCTAATCTTAGAATATATTATGAAAATATTTTTTATAGTTTTAACATTTTTAAAGTGTTATTCCACACTTTGGAAAGAAAAAATCTTATTTAGAAAACGTATAAAAATTTAAACGTAGCGGGACTTGAACTCGCGCCTCCAGGAAACCGACCAGGCGCTCTGACCACTAAGCCATGCGTTCTCATCAAGCTACGTCGAAATTTTTATACGCTTGTTACAATTTATTCATATTTTCTAAATAAGAATTTTTATAGTGTTTTATGTGTGAAAAATTTTACTACTTGTACCATGTTTTCAGATTTTTTTCAAATAAAACTACATTTATATTTTGTTGGAAGGAAATCGCTTTGTACCTCGCATAGAGAAATGGCTGTCTCACGTTCCATTATGGAAAATAAATACGGCGTAAAGCTAAAATTATTTCAACTCTTAAATTAAGGTAGCCTTCGTGAATCGGCTACTTTTGGGCGTTCAATTTGAACAATAGTCACAGGCTCAATGTTATCGATATATTCAAATTTAATCAGGTGAGTTATTTGTATAGGATTTTGATTGGAACTTAATCATTCATAGTGTGGTTGTGGCATATTTGACGTTCAATTGGTTGAAAATTACTATGTTCATTCAATATAAATAATATTTGTTTGTTAAATTTAATAGTAGTAGGGGCCAGTCGTGGCGCTGAGAACAAGCGTGTGACTCTAAATGCGAGAGGTTATGGGTTCAATTTCCACTCGAGAAAATCAACTAGCATATATTTTCAGCGTTGACTCCGCCCCTCGATACGGAATGCCTCCAGAATTTGGTGGAAAATGGGGAACGCAAGTGTCTTAATGGGAACGGAGTGCATACCATTAGGTTTCCAGTTTTCCTCTGTCTACCTATGTGCGGAAAACAGTGTGAACCTAAAAAAATAAAGTAATATTTTTTTTTACCTGAATATAAGCCACTTTCAGCTTTTAGTAGTGTTGACAAAGCTCCACTGAAGGTCTTAAGCTTTTAAGCCTAAAAGTTAGAGCTTTGTTATACGTAATGAGATATTTCGCTTCTGACGAACGCAAAGTTTATTTAACTAACTATTACAAAAAACCAATTGTAACAAAATAATATAATACTAATGGAACTATCGGTTTAATATGGTGCATAATTATTTATATCTTTTTATTTCTTAGCCGTTCATAATTTTTAGTTTATATATAATTATTGATTAAAGATCTAATTTTGTTACTGTAGTTAACGCAAGTAAATACATATTTACTAAATTGTTTTATAGTACTTTTCCTAAATATATTCTATTTAGTCGCATATCTATCTACAATAAACGGTAATAATAGAAAATTAAAAAAAATCTTAAACATTAAACATTTGACAAGCCATGCGTAAGAGCCATCCGTTAGTAACACAATTATCTCATTAAATTTTATACATACGAAAAGCCACTGTAGAATTTACAACACAAAAAACCGCCCACAATTTATTCCGGGCCGGTCAGGGCATCACTAATCGGCGTCATCAATCAGCGAGCCACGATCGGATCAACTGACGGACGCCCCGGCCCCTTCTCAACCCTATGTGGGGGCGAAAGAGGCCCCCATGTGGGGGCAAAAGAGCCAAGCAGTGGACTATATAGCATATGCATGAAAGTTTCAAATTAATTAGAACTGAGGGACAGTAAGGTTGAAGACTCCACTTTAATCTGCTAGGAGCTTTTTAAACAGCTTTTTTACATCGAGATTGTATCGTCCCTGTGTAAGAGGGACTGAGAATTAATTAACAAGTAGTAAGTATCTGTTAAGTTTTTTCAATAATGTTTTACGAGGCTAGTCGTGGCGCAAGCATGTGATTGTAAGCGCGACAGGTTGTGGGTTCGATTTCCACTCTAAGAAATGAAATATTTAATATTATCTGGTAACGAGGCAAAGTGCGGCGTTGAGTTCTATCACTCAACACGCTATGCCTCCAGAATTCAGCGCATACCTATACCCTGTTAGGTGTGGGTTATAGCTACTATATACTAAACTACTTTAAAACTTGTCCTAATACTTATCTATCATTGTACATAAAAATATACAAGCTAAGCCCTCACCAAAAGATATATGGGGGCAAAAAAGCTCGAAACGTCATCGGCATAATATTGACAAAGCATATTTTTCCCGGTGGGCGGACCCTGATGTTGGCTGTGACATCAGCCCCGATGGTCCACGCGAATGTTCTGAAATATTATCTGCGTTACGAAATTTATGTCGTTTAGATAGGGTTCAAATCAATTTTATGTGTAACAATCCTCTGTTATACGTCCGAGGCTCGCGCTGACGCGGGTATGTTTGAGCTCTCTGAATTGATTTACCCTAATCCGTAAATGTCACACTTTTACGTATCTCGGTGTAGGCTGATAAAGGTGGCGACAACTAGTGATGTAATAAATTTGTGTCACGTTACGGTATCTGTATAGAGTTTACGGATTACCATTGATTTTGTAGTGTTTAGCATGTTTTTTTTATATTTGACTATTTTTTTACAGCTTCACGCTGTGTCTCGCACGCAGCAGGGTAGGCAGAGAAAACAGTGTTAAGACACTTCCGTTTCCCCCTTTCCGCGAAATTTTTCGAGACATTGCGAGTTGATTGCCGAAACTTAACGCCGGCCTCGGTGTCAGAGCGAAGAAATGAAAATGTTAACAAATAATAATTCATTCCCACGAGTGGGGATAGAGCCCACAGTCGTCGCGTTACAGTCACACCCTTGTGCCCCTGTGCCACGACGTAGTATCTATTTTTTAGATATTTTTTTACAAAATATATGAAATAATGAAATATTGTCGAATTTAACATCAGAGAAAATTTTACTTCTTATTATTAGAAAGTGCTAACTACTACTACTATAGTAAAAAGAAAATATTCCTCCTTCACGTATTTTGTTTTACGATTGTTCTTCATAAAATTGCTTTTGTCAAGGAAAGATAGAAAGCAAATCGGGCGAATATAACGCAGCTCAAATTTATGTCGGCGAGTCGGCCAAAGAGATGGAAAAATACAGCCGATATAAGAAAAGAAGCTACGCCGTCTGCATATTCTTTCACGGTTTTAATAACCTGTACTAGCTTAAAAATATTTAAATATTACATATTAAAGCTTTTTTTTTGTGTAATTTTTTTAATTACAGTTAAATGTGCAAATTTTATCTCATGTTAATAAAATTACAACCAACTACGTATTTTCGTTATATAATATACTCTTATTAAACTAAACACTATACTAAATTAGAACTTAATTGCCCTTTAAACTCCAGTACTCTATGACCCCAGTTTTGTAAACGACACTTTATTATCTTAATGAACGCAAAATAGTTTTAGTTTAAATTTTTATTTTATATAAGTGAATTTGTTATATTTTGTGTTATCTCTATAAAGTTAATTTTCATATATTACACTGTGTTATCGATAGGTGGATTGGTGTATATTATGACACTTTATATATCCCGCATAGAAGAGTAGAGGAGACTTAGTGTTAAGACACTCCGTATCTCATTTTCTGCCCTGAGTTTGCGTGTTGGGTGGCAGAACTCAATGTCGAGCTTTGTCCTATTACCAGAATGAGGAAATGAAAATTATTTCGTTAATGCTACGTTATATAAAGAACACCAGTAAGAGATTGATTGGTGATGGCTACTGGTAAAATTCCTCTAATACGTATATGGTAATAGGTTTAACTGTCCGTGACTTCGTAGATTTAAATATATATTAGCGGCCCCCGTGCGGCTACGCTCGAATAATATATACGAATGTTTATTTAAAGATATTTAAAAAAAAACCGGCCAAGCGCGAGTCGGACTCGCACCCCAAGGGTTCTGTACCGAAACCGGCTAAAAAGTTGACAAAATTAAGTTTGCGGTTAACACTTGTTTACTGAACTGAACCACAAAAATAATTTTGTAATAATTTTTGTCATGTCCGTGTTGTATCCCATATAATGCAGGGTAGGCAGAATCCGCGGCCAGATCAATTTTAATCATTATGTGTCTATTGGCGGAACTCAATTGAAACTCAACGTCATTCTTTGTCGTACGACCAGAGGGAGAAAACGAAAATTACTTATAGACCGATTCGAACCGATAGCATTCGTGCCACTGCGCCACGACAGCCTCTTCTATGTAATAAGAATCTCTTTGTAAATACACAAAACAATTGTCAATTCTAAATGTAAATATTTATATCGATATATACAAGACGGATGATTATTTTCTACCCGTTTATTATACGCGGTGTGAATGACACAACGACAATATATTTCAAAGAAAGTATCTGTAATTGCCATCATAGTCGAGGTCAGGTGGCTATTTGTTGGATTTCAAAAGGTTCCGCCCTTCATTCGCTTGCTCCTTGATTTTCCATCTTAGAACAAAGAACTGGGTCTTAAATGAGGCTCCCGAGATGACTCCTTTGTCTTAACTGATGTTAGATATAAGTATGATATTATAAGTGTCGTCTTAGATCAAAGATTTTTAAATTATTTTATTAAATTATATATTAAATTATTAAAGCGTCAGTGTAAACGCAACGGTAGTGTGTTCGATTCTCACTGTGGTTAAAAATTGATTTCATCTCTTCCCTCTGGTGACAAGATAAAGCGGGATATTAAGTTTCGCTGCATAACACGAAATATTTTCAAAATTGGAGAACGGAGTGTCTTATCACTAGATTCCCCGTTCCCTTATAAACGCGGGATGCAGTGTAAAATTTATAGAAAGTAATTTAATAAGGAAATTTTACTCAAAGCTGATGTATAAAATCAAATAAATGTTTATACATTTTCAGTCAAAATATCCGTACCAATAAAAATATATATATAAAAACCTACAAAATTCAAATCTATTTATAATGGTTAAATGGAATTTCCTAACTCAAAGTAATTTAATGAGACCTCTTTCGTATTTATTGTGCTCTTTATGTTAATTAGCTCGATAAACATCAAAAAAGGTAATATAAGGTATACTTTTATTTGATCAACGAATTAATAAAAATATATATCTAACCACAATTTAAAAAAACATATTTTAGTCACATGACATCAATTGGAAAATTATTCTCACTTTTTCTTTATGATTGAATAGAGAAAGGAAATTTATGGAAATTAAATAGAATTCGACTTTTTATTTTTTTTTTTAAATTTTGATAACGTATTATTATAGCAAATATTTTCAATTGGTTTGTGTTGACACTTTAGTTTTTATCAGCTTCAGGGTAGTCAGAGGGAACGTAGTGTTAAGACACTCCGTTCCCCACTTTCTGCCGGATTCTGGACTCTGCGCCACGACTGGTCTCAAGTTTAAGTCTAATTTTTTATGTATAATTATTTTATTTACGTTCACACAAATCGATGACGCACAGTCAGTTTCAACTAGTAAGACATAACTTGGTTGCTTGGCACCAATATCTACTTATTATTTTCTATTCAAATTTTATAATTTTTTTTATAAATTTTGATTCTCTGGGGAATCATTATTAAATATATATAATCACAATTCTTACTCATTATCATCCTGATGAAGAAATTATTTGATATTATTTAGTTTTCATAAATTGCTTATTAAGAATGTAATCTCAGCTTAAACTATTAAAAGATATATTTTTTACAGTCGTACCGTACTCAGTGCAACTACGTTAAGTTAAATTAGTTAAGTGCAATACGTCTAAAGAATAGGTAAACTTGTATATAAGGATGATGCATTGTGGTAAATGTAAGAAGAAAAGCGAAAAGTGGCCGCTGTGTGTCTCATAAGAAGGCTCAATGTCATACAGCGTACAACGAAGAGAGCAATGTGTGGTATTTCCCTACGTGATAGAATTAGAAATGAGGACATCCGTAGAAGAACAAAAATAACAGCGCAGGACCGATCGACACGGAGTTCTTTCAAAATCCCTTCTTAGCGGATGTCCAGATTATGAAAACAAACATCTCTCCAAATTTCACGTTCCTACGCACAGCGGTTACGGCTGTGCATGCGTCTTACCTCAGTCAGTCAGGTACATGTCCTTTTATATATATAGAAGAAGAAATACCAATGCGATAGGCCAATCATCCTTTCAGACCCGATAAAATTTTCATAATTATATTGCAAATGTCTGGAACAATACTCATGTGAAGCACCCCAGCACTCTGTTCTTTGAAATATTAAGTGACAATCTTCTATATATATAAAAGGACATGTACCTGACTGACTGAGGTAAGACGCACGCACAGCCGTAACCGCTGTGCGTAGNTATATATATATATATATATATATATATATATATATATATATATATATATATATATATATATATATATATATATATATATATATATATATATATATATATATATATATATATATATATATATATATATATATATATATATATATATATATATATATATATATATATATATATATATATATATATATATATATATATATATATATATATATATATATATATATATATATATATATATATATATATATATATATATATATATATATATATATATATATATATATATATATATATATATATATATATATATATATATATATATATATATATATATATATATATATATATATATATATATATATATATATATATATATATATATATATATATATATATATATATATATATATATATATATATATATATATATATATATATATATATATATATATATATATATATATATATATATATATATATATATATATATATATATATATATATATATATATATATATATATATATATATATATATATATATATATATATATATATATATATATATATATATATATATATATATATATATATATATATATATATATATATATATATATATATATATATATATATATATATATATATATATATATATATATATATATATATATATATATATATATATATATATATATATATATATATATATATATATATATATATATATATATATATATATATATATATATATATATATATATATATATATATATATATATATATATATATATATATATATATATATATATATATATATATATATATATTTATTATAATATATTTTTTACTACACAAATATCTAAATGAAATAAGTGAATGTGTTTAATAGCTACTAAATTATCACTTGACGTAGCCGATATAAAATTTACCTTTAACGTTCTGGTTATTTAATTACATTACGTCTTTCAATAAGAGAAATGTGCTGTTATAAACGAGAGACGATTTATGTGTTTGCTTTTCTCATGATTTTTATATAATTATAAATAGAAAAACAATTTTTAATAATGTTTTAAATAATGAATTTTTGTTTATAATAAAATTGACCATGGTGGTGCAGAGATACAGTCTAACTGTAAGCTCAATGGTTGCCCACAACCATAGAAAATAGAATCCATCTATCCCCCATTCGAAGATATAAATTATTTTTATTTTTCTGGTAACTAGCTCGGCGTTATGTCAGGTTGACGTTAGGTTCTGCTATTCAATTCAAAATGTCAAGAATTCGTTTGGATGGATAGTGGTAAAAGGAGTGTCTTGTTTTGATCTATCTCGTTCTTTTTTTAACCTTATACTGTATCCTGCATATAGCAGGGTAGGCAGAGGAAAACTGGGAACCTAGTGTTAAGATAATCCGTTCTCATTAAGACACTTCCGTTCCCCACTTTCCACCAAATTGTAGTGGCATAGCGGAAATCAACAACGCAGAAAAAAAAATAACGAGGGCAGTGAAGAATAAAAAGTTCAAAATACTCTTGGATACCATAAGAGTAAGTCTGTATCTAAAAAGTTCGATTTAATCTGTTCTGCTAAATTAAATTATTTTTCGTACATTTTTTATAATTTGACGGAACGTGCGAACAACATTTTAAAATATTGGAAGAAATATAGAACTAAAGCTTAAAATATATTTTATAAATTTTAATTATTTGCGTACCAGACAAAAGTAATTAAAATATAAATATAATATTTATGATGATAGGAAACAATTTGATATAACTTATCGGTTTACGTTTAGTTAATGTCAGACAAAATTGTGTACCGAATTAGAATTCATCTTTTTATATTGAGGTCAGTTGTAGCGCAGAGGCACAAAGTGTGCCCGCAAAATCGACTGGTTGTGGGTTCGTTCCCCACTCGAGGACATGAAATATACGTTTCTTCGCTCTGGTATCAAGGCAAAGCGCGGTATTGAGTTCCTCTAGACTTTCGGTGGAATGTGAGGTGGAATGGAGTGCCTTTCAGCGTGAAGCTGATATTTGATTTGATTTTTAAACTCCCCAGGAACGAAGTGAAATATTTAATATTTCCACTGACGCCAATTGTGGCATTGTGGTCCGCCACTCAATGCCTCGAGAATTCGGTAGAGATTGGGGAATAGAGTGTCTTAACACTAGGTTCTGTCTACCCTGTTGAGTGCAGGCTTATATCCTGTTAGGGTGACGTTAAAGAAATATCTAAATTTTGAAAAGCATTACTTTTTCCTTTAAAATAATTCATGTTAAATGACATAGAAGCTGCTGTAATAAAGCCAGTGATGAATCGTGTAAAAGTTCTGAATTTCCCTAAGTTCGAAGAAGTCCTGGCCGCAATGTGCGGAAAAGCGCACCAGAGTATTTCTCCTATATAAAACTTTTAAATTTTTGAGTTATTGACCTTTTTTACTTGTATTTTTTTTTATTTTACGTTGTTCCCCATATAACAGAGTAAGCAGAGAGAATCTGGAAATCTAGTGTCAAGACAAGGAATTACATGTTGGGAAGAGTAGCGCTACTTAATGTGATGTTTCTATTAAATATTTTATTTCCCCGAGTGGGAATCGAACTCTCTACAGTCACACACTTGTGGGGTACAAGAAGTAGTACGTCACGACGGCCTCAATGCTTAGTTGTTTAATTTTAATTGTTTAATAGGAAATATGAGGCCAGTCGTGGCGCAGCGGCACGAAGTGTGACTGTAAAACCGACTGGTTGTGGGTTCAATCCTCACTCGAGGAGATGAAATATTTACTTAAATTTATATTTCCATTTCTTCGTTCTGGTGTCGAGGCTAAGCGCTGCGTTGAGTTCTGCCACTCAACACGCAATGCCTCCAGAATTCGGCAGAAAGTGGGGAACGGAGTGTCTTGACACTAGGTTCCCTCTGCCTACCCTGCTGTGTGCGGGATACAGCGTGAAGCTGATTTTGATTTAATAGGAAATATGTTCTTGAAACCTGCAACAACGACAACGTACCTACGTGCTAGCAACGAAAACGGATGGGATAATAAAAAAATACTAATTAGAAGCAAAATTTTCTTTCTTACAATATATTTACAAGCATTTTCTAAGTATTTTTTTTTACGAATAGTGTACCTATATTTTAATAGAAATTCGGTGTTATTTACTTTATTTTATTATTAATAAGTATTTCTTTTACTTTCTCTCACAATGTATCAAAATTTTGTGCTACATTATACTATTCTCACCTCACTCATGTTATTCTGTTTGAAAGTTTCAGCCAAACAATATCTCTAACGTTGTGTGTTAGGCTACATAGTATTGTATTATAAGACTATGAAGTTGAAGCGAAATTTGAACTTATTATCATCGTGCAGCTAGCCTCATCTCACCTCCGTCAAAATAGCACAATTTTAAAATAAAACAAATATTTTTATTCAATAAATATTAAAACAAGTGAAATAAAATGAAACAATATAGCTTTCATATAATATCTTTTGTCACTGTCGTTTATATCTACGTCAGTTCATAATATACCTATATAGGTACAAGGCCGTAAGGGATAAGGCCTGTGGGTAGAGGATTTCAAAGGATTCTCCCGGTTAGCCGTATACAAATGTTTGTCAATCTTTGTTCGATACATAACCCTCATGAGCCGTGTTTGCAAATGCGGAACATATTTTATATATCTATGCTTAAATTATTTTGAACTTTTTTATAATTATTAAGGTTGGAGATGCCTAAAGGGTAAAACGAAACCCTATTAATAAGACTCCGCTGTCTGTTTATCTCTGTCAAAAGGCTGTATCTCATGAATTATTATTATTATTATTGTTATTATTTAAACTGTTGAAATATTCACATTTCAGATAGATTATGTATGTCTGTTGCTGATATAACAATAAATACTCAAAAACAGAATAAAATAAATATTATATTATTAATATTTTTAAACCTTAAATGATTTTACAGGACAACTTTGTAACGTTAGAACTCTACATTCTACACTTTCCGCTCAAATTTTGTGATACCTATTGCGTATTGAGTGGCGGAACTCAACGTCACTTTTAATTTTTCTCAATGATAATAATTAATTCCCTCTAGTGGAAATCGAATCAACACCCGATTCTGTATCGCTGCGCCACGACGGCCGCAGCTTACTTACGACTTTCTATCTACTATTCTATACTATACTTTTTTTAAATGTGACATTTTTTCATTATTGTTTTATTCTGACAATATTCTTTGATATGACATGGTAAACTTGCAAAATTTTATTAATGTGTATTATCTATATCTATCTAAATTTACAAAAAAAAAATAATTACATACTTGAAAATAATATATTTATTATACATAATTTATTTTATTTTGTGTAAAATATCAGATAGACTAGTACACTGCGGTGGTTAGTGCAGGCGTCTCGATATTCGCAAAACATAATATGGAAATTAAAGTTGCCCCGCAGGAATTGAAATTGTCCGTAGAACTATGTAATCAGCTTCTAGAGCGTGAAGAAAGTAAGCGCCGATAAAAATGAAAATGCTTTCGAAATTTCAAATAGAATTTTGTTTTGTAAAACTGTTATATTTATAAATAGGTAATTAACGTTTTGTATAAGTAATTTTCAAGATAAGCTAATTCTTACCTGCAATATCTGTCGTGGGAGTTAAAATTAGTTCGTGTCGTTTATGTCATTTCGTTAGTAAGTAACGGATGATTTCAAAATTTATACATTTCTCTATTATTTTTTTGTAATCAGAGAGGAAATGAAAATAAATTAAATATCATATCCTGGAGTGGGTATTCGGCGCAACCATCGCACTAATAGTAAGTACTGTATCGTCGTTGCTATCCTATTTTAATTATTTGTAAATAATATGGCTCTCGCTCGCTCTCGTCTCGCTTCTAAACAAAAACATTTAATATTATATATTTACACAAAGTGAGGAGCGCAGTGTCCTATCACTAGATTCCCTTTGCGAACCTCGCTACTTGCGGGATACAGAATTAAGCTAAAAAATATATATTTAAAAGCATTTCTTAGCGAAAACATTGATACATCACCGTTTCGCCTATTTAAAAATATTTATCATAAAATACATTTAACTCCTAAGAAGATTTCTCCGAGGAAACCATAACCATTTTGCTTTTATTCACATTTATTTCAACTACAGATATTCCGAATCAATTGAACTATTAAACTTAAAATATCCTGCTATCGATACGTATGAGTATAGTAGGGGGTAGCCTATGAAGCCAGTTTTAGGTCAGGTTTTCCTGTTTTTGCGTGTTATCGGCAGCTACGCCGGCGCGACTAACGACTACGTCGTTGTCGCTCGTTGAAATGTCACAATGATTTATCGTCTGAACCGAATAGTCATCGTCGATATTTATATACATTTTTTTTGAAGGGAGTATTTTACACTACTGGTTCCGTAGCAGACGGTGTGTGCGGAAAATTGGGTGAGCATTGTATATCATACGCTCGAAATTTGTCATATAAATATGGTTGTGGTTGAAGAATTTGACTTTTGGTTACGTCTTGATATACCAGAAATATAATCGAGGCCAGTCGTGGCGCAGGTGCACAAGCTCGTTACTGCAAACGTAACAGGTTGAAAATTTGAGACCTACTCGAAGAAATTAATTATTAAATATTTTCACTTTTTCGCTTTGGTGTTAAGGCAATGCTCGGCGTTGAGATCTGCAACTCAAGAAGTAATGCCTTCAGAATTCGGAGGAAAATAGGTAGCGGAATGTCCTAGGAATATGCTCCTTCTGCCTACCTATTACTACATACTACATGGTCGATACAGCGTGAAGCTGACAAAAAAAATATAATATATTTACTAAACAAGAATATAAATAATACAGAAAACTATCAAATTGTATAACAGAGAGATGAAATAAGACAAAACTTTAACATCTCCTACATAACAAAATCATATAATTTCCTTATAATATAGTGTTGATTTGTAATTAAATATCTCATTTTACTGTACATAATTAACCATAAATTGGTATTATTCGTGCACTAAATACGGCTGGTTGACATATAACACCGACATTAGTCCCATAGCGTAGTCTAATGTAAGTTTAAACATAGTTGTATACATTATTGCCAAATAATTTACGTACGACCACATTATATTTTGTTAAAACGTTCTATTATGTTGAGTTATTGAAGCAAATAAGTATATAATGAGGTATGAAGTAAGTCTGAATGTTTTTGTTGATCGCGATTGATTGAACAGATTTGAATGAACTAAATGTCATTTTTATTTTCTGTAATGATACTTTTGAATGAAACTATTTAACTGGAATAATCGCCTATATTTAGTATTATTCATTTTTGGAAACCTATTAATAGTTAAAACGTTAAATAGATTTATTTAAAATGTATATAAATGGTGAAAATCAAAGATCTTACTATGATACTTTCGATTGTATTTTTGTAACATGTAGCTTGCTTATATTATTAAAAATTTAACTAAAGCAGTAGTGTAAGTATACAAGCTGTAACGCGATCGACAGGTCAACGGTTGTCTATGGGTAGAAGATCTTAGTACCATGTATCCATTTCACCTCCATGTATGTTAGCCGATTTTCAGTGGTTCGGTAGACATTTGAGAATTTGTATTTTTTGGCGGCGCTATGACTTACGCTTAAATCGTGATTATCACAAAATTTCAGATACTCAAGAAATATTTTTTAGAAGAAACAATCAAGTTATTAAGAAAATTGATAAATATTTCGGAGAGAGAATTCTTTGAAATAGGCCTTTTTCTAAAAAATATGTACGTGATTTTAATACATTTTGGTTTAAGTATATTTTAATATTATTCCGTTATGCCAACTGAAAAATTTTTTAGTATGTATTGTTTATATGAATTTGTAGTTCTTAAAGGAAAAAATACAAAAAATTACTTGTGAAATATTCTTTTCACAGTGTATAAAAGTTAGTAACCACCCAAGTGCATTAACCAATTCACGGCGTGTGTTAGAATAGTTTACCATTATCAAAATATTTGTACTCAATGAGCATTGTCTGATTATAGTAGACTGTAAAAAATGTTAATATGTAAAAAAAAACAATTTAAATGTAGTCAATTCTCGTAACAAAAACAACAATTTTAAATTGTTCATGATTTGAGTACATTTTTAACATGTTGTCATCGAGCTGCGCCTATGAAATTTTTAGTGATTATTTAAATAAAAAGGTTTTAAAGTTTAGTTTAAAAAAAAATCACTTGTATTTTTTTCGCTACAGCCCTTAAAAGTATTTGATAAAATATAGCTTATTTAAAAACAGTTTTTGTTTCCATATTATTTCCGAGATTTATAAGCCGATAGTTTTGAAATTACATTATACAAAAGCTAAAAACTATTAAGCTATATTGAGAAAAAAAAACTACGAGCATAGACTTAATAGTTTTCTTGAAAAATTCGATTTTTTCTAAAAGATTACAAATTATCAAAATATCTGCCTAACTAAGGTCTTCTATCCATAGACAACCGTTGATCGGTCCATTACGTTACATCCTGTAAGAGCTACTATTTGATATTCCATACCACAACAAAGAAAACGGAAACTTTGTGTACTTTCTTGCCCTTTACATTTATCTCGAGATCGAGTTAGGAGTTAGTATAGATTCAGGTCTGTTTAGGGAATTTTGCCGCGTGTTAGAAACCTATATAGGAAAAGCGACTCTCGATCAATACGGTATTAATTTATATAATTCATAATTAACTATGTTAATTACGCGAAATCGCATGCAAGTATTTTTTTTAAATAATATTTTTACGATATATCCAAGATACATATTGTTACAGTATTATAAGTATCTCATGGAAATATGAGGTTTAGCTATTACTTCCTTTTCATATCGTAAACTTGTCCCTGACAGCCTGTGCAGTAAAATCAAGAACTATGTTATAAGAGGCAACATAAAATGATTTTATGACTTAATCAAAGAATAACTGCTTTTGTTTTAGAATATTCCATTAATTTGTAAGGAATCTGGGCTTAATATGAATATGAGGAAAGCATAGAGTTTTTAAGACTGTATAAAAAAATATGTTATATAAGAGGATAAAAGACAGAAGAGTATTTTATATTATTTCTATAATTAATTGTTCAAGACTATGGTATACTATAACTATACCAAAATGTTGAACAACTAATTTGAGGCTAGTCTAATATTTAATATTTTCACTTTTTCACTTTGGTATCGAGGAAAAGCTCGGTATTGGGTTTCACCACTTAATATATAATGCTTCCAGAATTCGTCGGAAAGTGGGGGCCGAAGTGTCTAAGCACTAGGCTCCCCCTACCTATTCAGCTACATGCAGGATATAACGTGAAGCTATTTTTTATAACTAAAACAATATTGTAATGCAGGAGAATATTGCTCCAATTGCTTCTATTCAGTATTGGTAGTTTAAATTCAAAACAAAACTGCACTCTTGTTATCCTGGTTTGGTTCTACTTTTCCGCGGTATTCAATATGGCATAATTTCGTTTAGGAAATTAAGGAACGGTGTTATGCTTCCCTAGCCTCATGTCCATAAATAAAAGACAAGCGATTAACAATATAAATAAGTAATAGGTAATGAGGCCAACGTGGCACAGAGGCACAGGCGTGTCACTGTAACGCGACGCGTGTGGGTTCGATACCCACTCGGGAGGATCACTTATTATTTTACCTATTCTGGTACCAAGGCAAAAGCGCTGCGTTGAGTTCCGCCACTCAAAACGCATGCCTGGTAAATTCAGCGAAAGGTGGGGACGGAAGGTTTTAACACTAGTTTCTTTATGCATACCCTACTAAATGCGGGAAAAAAGTGACTGAAATATTAAAAAAAAACCTATATACAGCATATACCATGCACACTACCTTTATATAGCAACTACTAATTTACCACTTGCGTATTAAGCATTTAAGTGGCAATTATGTTTATTTACGCAGAAGCGGAATATATTGGGAGGTAAGCAACAAATAATTTATGCATAATATGCTGGTGTATGTACATATATATGTATATATATTTATATACATATTATACTCAGAGTAGATTATTATTATCGTGTACAGGAAGTCTCAATTATCGCGTTAGTTACGAGAATTATCAACTCAAAGTGTATAAGACTAAGTTTGGTCTCGGTACACACCTTATACACGAATATATTTTCTACAAAGATATCCAATAATTTATACAAGAAATGTCCTTCCCGTAGTCTTGCTTGGCTAATATTAAATATTTAATACAATGTTAAAACGTAATATTATGTAATTTTAAAAATTTACAATTATATAGCTAATTGTATATTTCTATTATTTAAATTAATAAAAAATATATCGAAACCATGTAATAGGTATATACTTTAATGTAAAAAAAATCCTCCTCCTCATTTATTGTATCAGTTCCTTAACACATATTTAAATGTTAATTTGATATTACTAAATAAGAAAACACTAATAGAAGCGCAAAAATGCAAAACAGAAGGCCTTTGTGTAGACAATAAAGAAATTTACATAAATCCATAAAATTATGAAAATTTATGAACATCAAAGTCCAGATATATCCATGTACGAGTATATCTAAGGCAAGGTGTACGTACTATCGACGTAGCCTTCTCTAGTCACGTTTTCTACGTTTATCGCAGACACGTTCGGTGCCTGCAATAAAAACTTCTCTAAAATGAAATATTTAATGCCGCCCGTTGCTACGCTTGCTCAATGAACAACCCTACCATTATTTACAAACTAAGCATACAATTTTTATTAGAGGGAAAGAGAGAGTGCAAGATGTACGATGGTTCTTGATTTTATTAGTCTGGTTTAATTTTTGCTCAATTTCTGTTTTTAAATAAGTGAAAATGACGTATGTTTTTAATAGTAGTTTTATTAGGGTCTGTACTTTATGTCTTATATTAATAAGTTTTTTTTTAATATTTAAGTACATTTTTTTTTCTAACGTCACATATGACAAGTACTCCACGAAAAGCACATTTGAAACTATTAATTTAATAGAATTGTTTAATTTGAACAACACACAATTCAAATATTTACAAAAGAAACTGAAAATCTATTTACAAAACATTTTTTAAATCTAATACATTTACAAAGAAAGGACTTAATGTAGGATATATTAATTAAGGCCTGAATATATTAACATTATCAGAGCTTAGACTGAAATAAACAGAGTCCTTTAGATAATAATCAACAAGATTTTCGTCCACCACAGACAAATTAAATTACGACGTTCGACGGAACTCATCATACTTTGCTTGAAATTAAACATTCTAAATGATAGACAGAATATTAATTTAGAAAATTAGAGGCTATACAAAATCACCGAATACAGTTTTGTGAAGAAAATATGTAAATTAAAATAAATTTTAGAACCTTAAATACAACTTATGCATGGAAATACGAGAATAAATGATTATCCTTTATTTTACTTTATTCAGGAGTAAGCTGTAGTTAACTTCAGTTTAGATACTATTGAATACTACTAAGTTAGCTTTACGTTATATTCCGCATGTAGCAGCGTAGATAGAGAGAAACGAGTATTAAGACACTATTGCTCACTTTCCTCACAAATTGTCGAAGCACTGTGTGGCGGAACTCAACGCAGCGCTTTTGCTTTGGTACCAGAGCGAAGAAATGAAACTATTAATAAATTATTATTTAATCCCCCTAGTGGAAACCGGGGGGATTAAATAATAATTTATTAACAGTTTCATAGAACACCCACAAACGTCGCGGTACAGTCACAAGCTTGTGCGTTCTCGAGGTTTAAAATTAAAATATATTATTGTTAGCATAATTTACTTATATTATATATGGCATTATTTCTAAATATCCGTTTTATATTAATAGGTGTCATTGTAATTACGAGGACGTCATTTGATATTGTTTCCATTATCGATTGCATTAAGTAGCGCTAGTGTGCTGTCTTTTCCGTTGGATTTCCAACAAAAGCACAAATTACAGGGCACTCGTGTTCATTACGTTCTAAGTTATTGTCGAGACAACTTGTTATTAGAATTAGTGTTATAGTATTTTATGTATAAATAGAATTGAATTTTGCATAACAAGAAGGAATAAAATATAAATATAATTATAAAAGTTGGATTTTGTATCTGAAATTATATACATATAAGTTAATACAAAACATACGTTCAAAATAATACATAAGCCAATTAATAGATATCTATATAGACTTATATATACATATTACTCAATAACGAGACTAATATAGTATTAATGCCATCAATTAATCCTATCAGAGCAATGTACGATCGCCCCAGTCGGAACGGATGGTCAAATATTAATTCAGGTCACATTTGCCGCTCCGAATGTCCATGTTTACTGAGATACAACTTTCCAACCGTCGAATTTAGAATGGTTTGCTTTGGCCCCTGTGTATTTGACTGTTTATGCAAATTAAATCTGACTTACGTGCATCACTCACAGTTAACTAATATTTTAGTCAGCTTTAGCTTCACGCTGTATCCAGCACAGCAGGGTAGGCAGAAGGAACTTAGTGTTAAAATATTCCGTTCCTCATTTTCCGCCGAATTCTGGAGGCAATGCGTTGCGCTTGGTCTCGGCACCTGAGAGAAGAAAATGGAAATATTTAATATTTCATTTCCTCAAGTGGGAATGGAATTCACAGCCTGTCGCGTCTACAGTCACACATTGCGAGCGACCGACCATATAAAACGACCGTCAACAAATATGCTCGTTATGTAATATTTTAATTGCAATTATTTACTAATTCTTGAGTTAAATGTGATTTCAATTTCCACAGCTAACATCTTCACGCTTTTTTCCCGCAGAGGATTTTTTAGCAGAATAAGAGTAGAGAATCCAGTGGTGAATCTCAAATTATGTTATCTATTAGGTTTGCGGACGGGCGCTATAAAATTTAAATAAATTCTTATAATTTTTTCATGTTTTTCCAAAAAAAATCTATTATATCATCTTATGTAATTGGCCAGCTGAAACTACACTAACTTATAAATATATCAAAATTTGTACGTAAAAAAATTGTCGGTCAAAATTTAGAGCTCGAATTTTATCCCGAGGGAACACAGAACTCGGGACCCATATAGATCTCCCATTATTTTGTCGCTGAAGAACGACGCTTTACTTAACATTTAACTTGGCTCTCATATGACTATTATTTTTTCCCTAGAATATAGATACCAGAAATAGAAATATATTTCGTATAGTGACTTCAATGATTAAATTGAGCGGGTTTAGATATGTCTTCTCTGAAGTTTAAACTGAAAGCGGCATTATCAAACGGCAATAAGCCGCCAATCCTCAGTTTGATCGCTGTCTGCGCGGAGCTTGACAGATGATAGCGGCGAGCTACGGACGTTGAGGCTACGGTAGCTATAACATGACTGGCTGAAACCTATCTTTAGATAACATATTGCTGATAAAATAAATTTTTCGGAGATTTAATTTCAGTTGGACGAGATTAAATATTTACTTAAATTTATATTTCAATTTTTTTGCTCTGGTGTCGACGCAAAGGGCGGCGTTGAGTTCTGCAGGGAAAATTCGGTAGAAAGTGGGGAGCGGAGTGTCTTAACACTAAGTTCTCTCTGTCACTCTGCTGTATGCGGGATACAGCGTGAAGCTGATTTAAATATTTCATTTCCTCGAATGGGAATCGAACTCACAACTTGTCCCATTTGCAGTAACACGCTGGTGGGCACCAAACTTTCCTCAAACATTAAACATATAATAATATATTAGAAAACGGACAAAAATTTAAATGTAGTACGACTCGAAATCGCATCTCTTGGATACCGAAAGCACTCTGACCACGACGCCCTATGTTTTTTATGGAGAAGTTGAACGTTTCTTATAATTTATTTATACTGTTAGCATTTCTGTAGGTATATTTTATATTCAATAAAGTTACTCAAACGAGAAACTCTAAGTTTAATTAGAATTAAGACTTTTAACATAATTGAAGTTATTATAATAGTATAATGTTAAAATATTAGATATATATAAAGAAACTAGAAAGATTATTAAAACATTAACATTTAGGTTGTTATCAAGGATTACAGGTATAAATGTGATCAAAATTTCTATCTATTGCTTTTCTCGTACATAGCAGAGTCTACGGGAACCTAGTGTTAAACCACTAAGTTCTCCATTCAGACACTGCTGATCCACACTTTCAGCCTAAGGCGTGTTCTGCCTAATGAGTGGCTTAACTCAACGTCGCGCTTCACCTGGTTACCAAAGCGAAAATATTAAATATTTCCGTTCCTCAAATGGAAACAAACCCATAACCTGTTGCGCTTACAGTCACATATTGTACCTCTACGCCACGACTAGCCTCAATAAAAAAAAGTTTGTAAAGTTTATTTAAGCATCGACTCATGCTATGACCAAAATGTTTTTTAAGCAATCATGACGGTATGATCCATTCTGACGTAGGTTATCGGTATAAATGCGATCAATATTTCTACCTATTGTTAATAATAGGTATAGGTATCTATATATTTTACTATAAATATACAGTTAGCCATGCAGGTTTGATCACGACTCAAAGTAACCAAATATGTTCCTTGCCTCTAAACACCTAATGTCACGATTTCGTGCTACTAAAGAAAATATCTCGGTGTAGCCTTTTTTATTTATGAGATAAAACTTAAAATATATTATTATTGTTGTGTACATATTTGTTTGATATTTTTTTAGGATATGGACCTTTGTGGTTTTTATGGTTTGTTAATATTTTTAAATTGGATTATATATTACAACCATTATAGAAAACAGTAATTTTGGGTTAAACAGATAAATGATTATTCTTTATTATGATGAAATGACAGGTCCAGTGCTTGACAGTTATTATAAAAAATATTATTTATAATTGATATATCAATCTTTGATATTTTCGAATATTTAATGCCTTGCCTGACATTTTTGTTGTTTTACCGAATAAATATAAATATGTGTCTATTAAGTATCTACCTTATCCCCTCTAGAAATATGTGGACATACATATCTCAAAAACGACTAATTTGATTATTAGGATATTTAGACTATTCTCTTAGTTAGAATATACCTTATTTAAAAAAAAATAGATCATCTTGATAGGACTTATATTCCGTAAAAAAGCTTAAACATAAATACTTACTTACTTACTTACTTAGCTTCACGCTTTATCCCTTGCGGTGTAGTCAGAGAGAACGGAGCGCCAAACGCTACGGTCTCTACATACCTCTTTCGCCTCGTCCACAGTCATCAACCTCTTCATACATGCCCTTCGGGGGGTCCTCATGCTTTTTACGTGACCTAGCTCCAGTAGCTTAAACATAAATACGAATATATATACTGTAACGAAATCTAAAACAAATATTATTCAAGTCCGATTCAATGAAAAACTGATAACCTCCTTTTTTCAAGCCAGTTAAAATTCTAAGTATTATCATTCACGCTGTATTACGCACACATAAGGGTAGGCAGAGGGAACCCAGTGTCAAGACATTCCGTTCCCCATTTTCCGCCGAATTCTGGAGGCATTACGTGTTGAGTGGCGGAACTGAATGCCGCGCTAGGCTTCAACACCTGAAGGAAGAAATGGAAATATAAATTTTCAAAAATATTTCATTTCCTCATGTGGAATCGAATCACAACTAGTCGCTTTTACAGGCACACTTTGTGCTTTTGCGCTGCGACTGGCTTCACGTATTAAAAATAACATTATACAATAAATACTAACAAAGTCGTGCAACAGTTAGCTACTATCTAAAATGAAGTATGATGTATTAAACAAATTGCAGTTTTCAGCAACATAAACAATGGTTTATGTTCTGGTTTAATAGGATAGCTTCTAATGATTGAGTTAAACTACTATAAAATTCTTTAGAGCGCAGTTTACTGCGTAGCTCTGTTGCATTTTGGGTATTAAACGGAACAAAGCTAACATTTTACACTGCGCGCCATCTTGAACTTTAGTAGGAATAAAATTTATATTGCGAAATAAATCTTTAGTTCTATTATGTGTTGAGTTGTGTATACGTTTGTTTACTTCAACAAGTATTGATTATTATCATTATAAATATTTTGTGTAGGTATATTATACTCGTATGCTGAATTTTAAGCTATTATTTTCATTACAATTTTACTCTTCTTTGAAACAATTAAAAAAATTGCAAACATCGGGGCCAGACGTGGCCCATGGGCACAAGTGTGTTATTGTGAACGCGACGGGTTGTGGGTTCGGTTCCCACTAGAGGAAATGAAATATTTAATATTTTAATTTCTTTATGCTGGCGTCGTTGCGCGACGTTAAGTTCCATCATTCAACGCACAATACCTCCTGAATTGTACTGAAAATGGGAAACGAATATCTTAACACTAGGTTCCCCCTGCCCTGCCGCAGCAGGGTGCTGTGTGGGTGATACAGCATGAAACTACAATATAAACTAGGATCCGCCACATGCTGTGTGTGTGAAAATTTTGCGAAAATTTGTGCTATGTGCTCCCTATGTTCTCCCTGAGATCACTGTGTCGTCCACAACTTTCCTGCAAAATTTCAGAGCTGCAGGTTTAACGGTCCAAGAGGAGTAGCATTACAACGAAACACATTTTTGATGAATGAGAGCTTCGCTTGGCTCAGCTCAATACAAAACATGTTAATAATGTGTTTCTTTTAAATACTACATATAAATCATATTTTCTTAGTATTATCTGATGCAATATTAAGAAAGTGAACTGATAATATTTATAAAAAACAAACTTAATGCATTATATGAATTTATCATTCATAAAATAGACTTTTGTAATAACTGACCGAAAAGAGAAGGTAGGTAAGAATTGGAGATTGTTTGGGTATGCAAATTAATAATGAAGTAATTTGTGATTCATTTGCTAGGTTTTATAAATAAAAAAATAAATCAAATCAATCAGCTTCACGCTGTATCGCGCACACAGTGTAGGCAGAGGGAACCTAGTGTTAAGGCATTGCGTGTTAAGTGGCGGAACTCAACGCCACACTTTATATCAACACCAGAACGAAGAAATGAAAATATAAATGTAAATAAATATTTCATTTCCTCGAGTGTTCCCCTTGCGCCATTACTGGCCTTATATACACATATTATGGCTATAGATAGCTATTTTCTCCTTACTTACTCAGTTGTGGCAAAAAGAAAAATGATAGAAATCAAACTTGTCGCGGAGTCGCAACCCCAAGCATTGCTGAATACTACTAAAGTCATCCCGAAACTATAAAACAATTATCGACTATTAAATAAACAACTTTTTTACACGTAATAGTTTGTACATAATAATTACAGCGGGGACTATTTTTTTGTTTCGTAGTTTTTAAAGCATGTTTTTGAGTAGGCGGGTTTTGGTTTTGAAACTTTCATTTTAAATTTTTTTTGTCCTAAACATAAAAAAAATATTATTTTTTACATGTATATTCTTTAAATATGATGGATTGCAGTGGATATACTCAAGCTTCACATATAAGGGATGATTTTTCAATTTGAGCCCATTATCTAGCGATTACAAGGGTGGGTCCAGACGGATTTAGGATGTTTTTGCACGTTTCACCGTCCTCGCCGACAGCGGCCGGGGGCGTTACACCCATGATTTATCGACGCATGGTTGAAGGCCTTTATTTTTAAAAAAACCATTTTATTTTAAGCATTTTTCGATCATCGCTCAGTGACATTAACGGTGGTATGTCAGACTTGGAAAATACCATAAATTGTTACTGTCGAAACGGAAGCGGTGAGTACGTTATCCTAGAGGTATATTGCGTCACAAGTTCGAATGGCCTAAAGTTAAATTTTCAGCTTTCAAAGCAAATGAAAAATATCTATATTCCTGCAACATCTCATAAACACGATATAATCGATCAAAGCATCGAATTAGCTAATTCTAGACACACAACATTAATTTTAACATTAAATTAGACGTAATTTTCACGTGTATGCTGTATTCCGCACGCAGCAGGGTAGGCAGAGGGAACCTAGTGTTAAGACACTCCGTTCCCCACTTTCTGCCGAATTCTGAAGACATTGCGTGTTGAGTGGCAGAACTCAACGCCGCGCTTTGCCTCGTTACCAGAGCGAAGAAATGGAAGTATAATTTAAGGTAAATATTTCATCTCCTCGAGTGGGGATCGAACCCACAACTAGTCGGTTTTACAGTCATATTTTGTGCCCCTGCGCCACGACTGGCCTCAAATTTCGATATTATGATCAAACAAATCTTTTCAGAAGTGCATTCGAACACTGCTGACTTTTCATTTCACATTCCACGATATTATGAGGCTTAAACCATTCAGCTAAAATAAATTGGCTCAATAATCTGCGTGGCTCTGGTCGCTGGCACAATGAAGCCAGTTGTGCCGGCGCGACGCAAAAAAGTAGAAGCCTCTGCATGCAATCAACCGTCCCCACTGCGATTAGCCCGCCCGAGCCGATGACACGTACCGGTTACAATATTATGCCTATATATGCGTTCTGCAGCTTGTTATTTTAAATTGGTCACTGCGAGTGTTTTGCGTTTGCGCTGTGTTGAAATTTTTTAAGTTTTAAATGTTAATGTGTATATAAATTAATTATAATAAACGAGGTCTACCAATAATCTATTATATATTATTGATATGATGTTAGAGGAGTCGTGGCGTAGGAACACAGCGTTTGAATGTAAATGTGAGAGGTTGTGGATTCTATTCCCACTGAAGAGTATGAAATATTTATCAATTTCGTTTGCTCGTTCTGGTACTGAGGCACAGTGTGGCATTGAGTTTCACCACTCAAGTAATGCCTCTAGAACTCAATGGAAATTGAGAAACGGAGCGTCTTAAAACTAAGTTCCCTCTACCTATATTGCTATCTGTGGGATGCAGAGTGAAGCTGAAACAAAAATATATAATAGATATTAGATTATTATTTTCTTTTTTTACTTCAAATACCCGATTCATAAATAGAGCATCTCTGCAGCAGCTACAATATATATTATTCAGGTGTCCGAAGAAAACTGCTTTTGTTGCTTGATGAAGATATGAAAGAAATTTTCACAGCCAACTAATCGTATGATCGATTTGAAATTACTTCAGTAATATTGCAAGGTAAATATAATAGCTTTGAATAGACATTGAGATTTCATATAGTGGCTTATTTAAAAGGATTCTAAGAATAAGTTATATATATTATAGACATCGAATAATCGCATAGAACATAGACTGAAAGAAAGTACAATTCCGCCCGTTTAAAATATATTGTATGTGGAATGGCGGAACTCAACGCCGCAACTACTGATGATAAATACTTTCCAAACCTTACTGATAAACTCCAAATGTTATATCATTTAAAAGAAAAAAATCATCTTACTGAATGCATAAATAATATAAAGGTTTCATACTTACATACCAAACTATATGTAATCTATTGGTAGTGATTTGATGACTATGTTGGCTCTTGTTAGTAAAGGCAATGCCGCAGTCTCTTAAAAAATAAAATAAATTTAATCGTAGGCACATTCTTATACAACTCTCAACATTTGAATGTAATTAACATAATATTTTCTCACTACCAAGAGATGATACAAAAATATATACAGATACTTAATAAAAAATTGTAGAATTATGAATTGGCACTCTGAACATTGTTCAAGTACCTAATTTATTTTTTATGAAAACAAATGTTGACCCAGAATAGTTCTACGGCATTATACCAACCATCTCGTTATTAGACAACATAGTTAGTTACTCGCGATGTTGAAGAATGTTCGAAGGGCATGGAAATCATTTTTAATTATTATTACCTGCTATCTTTTATGCTGTCGTCGTGATATTTTTTTTATTTAGAAATAATTATATTTATATAGTACTATAAATCAAATCAGCTTCACGCTGTATCCCGCACACAGGAGGGTAGGCAGAGGGAACCTAGTGTTAAGATACTCCGTTCCACACTTTCTGCCGAATTCTGGAGGCATTGCGTGTTGAGTGGCAGAACTCAACGCCGCGCTTAACCTCGACACCAGAGCGAAGAAATGGAAATATAAATTTTAAGTAAATATTTCATCTCCTCGAGTGGGGATCGAACCCACAACCAGTCGGTTTTACAGTCACACTTCGTGCCGCTGCGCCACGACTGGCCTCTATACAGTTTTATAAAGTTGTTTTCTATATGTGCGAGCATTATCTTTAAAATATTAAAGATATGTCGTGATATTGTTGAAGTGATTAGTGCTCAACTGGCAAGCTCAGAACGCCATAAACTAAGAACTGAACTGGACTGTACTGAACTGATATCCTGTACAAAAGTTAAAAATAAATTTAGATGCTTGGTTTTCACTGTACAACTATAAAGAATGTTTTATAACTTAAACAAAATTGTCTGTCTGTTTATCCATCTGTTATTCGTCTTTTAAGCAACAGTATTGGATTATTATGATTTTTTGATTTATTGATAGCTATTTATTAGTTTTCAGAAACATATATTTAGATTATAGGCTATAATTTATTTTGAAGATCCGATTATCTAATATGAAACCCAAAACGCCTTAGGAAATGTTGGTCAACATGATGCGCACTTTTTTGATGTAAAACCTTTATAATATGAATATAATGTTTTGGGAGAAGTCGTTCATGGTTGTGAGCATTTTTAACCGACTTCTGTAAGAAAAGGCGGTTATCAATTCTACTGTATTTTTTATGGTTGTTTGTTGCTTCAGAACTTTTCATTTAAAACCCCTTCGGCTCTTGCTTTACTGATATTAACAATTAACTAACTGATGCACTATATGTAGAATGTAGAATGGCGAGGGTCATAAAATTCGAAATCGAAATTTAGTATTTCGAAATCGAAATTATTGGTGTAAATCAGTATCTATATGATTTTATATAAGAATTTCAAATTAGACAGTTGAATACTGCATAAACATTTACTATAATAAAAACAAAATCGTACATATCACTTAATAAAAATATTGCTATCGCACCAGATGGCTGTAAATATCGACGTGAATTTAAAAATACGTTTAAACTTCACCCAGTTATTGGAATCCTCTTTGAAATACTATCCGATATAAAAGTAGCAACCCCGAAGCGCACAAATATACTAAGTTAAGTCTACCAAACTCAGTTTCATTTTCTTTTGTATGTTCAAGTCGAAGACATATAATTTTTTGGAAGTGAGAATAAATAACAAGGTGGAAACTTTGTGGGGGGTTATCATCGGATTCACAAATATAAGGCGGGGTGAGTTGGCGTTCGCTTCAAATTTGGTAATACTTTAGACAAACTTCTAATCCAAAGTTATGTTAGGTTAGCAGGTGCTGCAGTGAGCGCGGAATATCGATGGCGACAGAAAGAGACGTGTGTATCGTATCTACATTGAACTTTATTTTAATTTGGAAGTATTGGATGGGATGTGTTTTATTAGGTACTTTAATGGAAATTCTTTTAATTTTTATATAACAACGTTTAATGTACAAGTAATATATAAAAATAAATAAATCAAAATTAATCAGCTTCACGCTGTATTCCCACACAGCAGGTGGGCAGAGGGAACCTAGTATTAAGACACTTCGTTCCCCACTCTCCGCCGAATTCTGGAGTCTATGCGTGTTGAGTGGCAGAACTCAACGCCGCACTTTGCATCGATACCTGACCGAAGAAATGGAGATATAAATTTAAATAAATATTTCATTTCGTCAAATGGGGATCGAACCCACAATCAATTGCGTTTACAGTTACACTTTGTGTCTCTGTGCCACGAATGGCCCATGAGTATAATATATTAGTGAAAAAAATTATCATTATAAACACCTATTTCAATATCAATAAATCAATGACATGACGATATAAAGTATAATTAGTCATTATATAATATTTTTAAACCTTTAACTTGATTCTACATATATATATATATTCTCTCAAAGCCGACATTAAATGCTTATTAATCATCTAGAAATCTTCAATAAAATTTTATAAACAAACAAACAAATAAAAAAAATTAAAAACTATAAATACTAATACATTTTTACCCCACGTACATTTCTCTAAGTAATAGAAATCCCAACATACATATATATCCCGAGATGCTAGTTCCGAGCTAGGTTAGAATGCTACACGGCGAGGCCTGAACGAGATAACGAAGCTGCTACGTGCTCTCCGGTTTCATCTATCAAACTTTGCATTGATTATTTTGTCAAATAGTTATCGTGTTCTGGAAGCCTTTGTACGTAAATTGTATTCTGAAATTTATTATAGTTTATAACAATGCACGCTGTCGAGGCAGATTATGGTGTTATTTGTGTTATATATGATTATATAGTTGTATAAGTTTCAAACATCATTTATTATACTTATTTAGAAAACGTATAAAAATTTAAACGTAGCAGGACTCGAACCCGCGCCTCCTGGAAACCGACCAGGCGCTCTGACCACTGAGACATGGCAGAACGTATGGCTCAGTGGTCAGAGCGCCTGGTCGGTTTCCAGAAGGCGCAGGTTCGAGTCCCGCTACGTTTAAATTTTTATACGTTTCCTAAATAAGTATTTTTCTTTCCTAAGTGTGGAATAACACTTTAAAAATGTTTAAAAAATCATTTATTATTTTTGCAGCTTCACGCTATATAGGGAGCATAGTGCTAAGAAACTCCGATTTACACATTCCGCTTAATTCTGAAGAATTTCCGCTTAATTTATTCAGCAGAAAATGGGGAACGGAGTGTTTTAACACTAGGTTCCCTCTGCCTACCCTGCTGTGTGCGGGATACAGCGTGAAGCTTAATTCTGAAGGCATTGCATGTTGAGTAGCAGGACTCAATGCTGCGTTTTGCCTCGACACCGGAACGAAGAATTGCAAATATAAAATATTTCATTTCCTTGAGTCGGACTCGAACTCACAACCTGTCGTGTTTACAATCACTCGCCTGTGCTCGCCCCTGCGCCACGACAAGCCTCAGTCTGACTCCATCTATTTATTATTCTTATGTTTATTTGATTAACGCGTACACATGTATGATTAACGAGGACTGGGAGAAATATTTTTTTTTAACAGCAAGATCCAGTATGTGTTCTCTGATCCAGTATCTACTGTATTTTAAAGTGATGTAGGTAAAATTGCTCTTATTTTATATTAATTCGTAAATTTACAAAAAAAAACTAGGACTTACGACTCAAGCTGTAACAACATGTGTTTTGGTATATGATTGAAAAAAATATTTTCTTTCATCAACATATGAATTATTTCGTTAATTAAATTAAAATTAAAATTAAATTAAAAAGGAATTGAGGCCGGTCGTGGCGCAGCGGCACGAGGTGTGACTGCAAAATCGACTGGTTGTGGGTTCGATCCCCACTCGAGGAGATGAAATATTTACTTAAATTTATATTTCCATTTCTTCGCTCTGGTGTCGAGGTTAAGCGCGGCGTTGAGTTCTGCCCCTCAACACGCAATGCCTCCAGAATTCGGCAGAAAGTGGGGAACGGAGTGTCTTAACACTAGGTTCCCTCTGCCTACCCTGCTGTGTGCGGGATACAGCGTGAAGCTGATATTTCGTTAATAATTATGAATTATTTCAATATCGGATCTATAATATCTTATTGAACGGGAGTCGTTCGTTTATTGTCTGCTCGATAGTTGTAATCACTGTGTGTGTATGAGGAAGACAGCGGTCGAGTTAAACTATTAAGCTCTACGGTTCTAGCAAATATAAATTAAATATAATGTGATTGCTTGTTGATAAAAATTAATTTCATATAAAAGAGACCGGTCGTGGCGCAGAAGCACAAAGTGTGCCTGTAAAAGCGACTGGTTGTGAGTTCGATCCCAACTGGAGGAAATTAATATTTATTTAAATTTATATTTTAATTTCTTCGCTCTAGTGTCAAGAGAATTGTGTTCAGAGGGTGTCCTGACTAATATCTGTCCGATATTTGTTCTTGGGCATACGNCCAATGGTCTAACCACCGAGGACGCTAAAGACCGTGCAAAGTGGAGTAGGTTAAGTAGGAAGGCAGACCCTGGCAAAAGCCGGGATTAATGCCAGGAAGAAGAAGAAGTGTCGAGGTAAAGCGCGGCCTCGAGTTCCGACACTCAGCACGTAATGCCTCCAAAATTCGGTGGAAAGAGGGGAAGGAATCTTAACACTAGTTCTGCGTACACTAGGCAGAGAGAAAATCAAATCAAATCCGCTTCACGGTGTATTCCGCTGTGTGCGCTAAGCTGATTTGTTTCTTATGAAGAAAAAAAATGCATATTTATTATATTGTTAAATATCGTATAAGGCCGGTCGTGAGGCAGGGGCACAAAATGTGACTGAAAACGCGACTGGTTTTGGGTTCAATCTCCAATCGAGGAAGTGGAATATTTATTAAAATTTATATTTTTAATTCTGCGCTCTGGTGTCGGGACAAAGTGGAGAATGAAGTATCTTAACACTACTTCCACTGCTGTGTGCGGGATACACCGTGTAGCTGAAAAAATAAATAAATATTGTGTTCCATAGTGTCTCGCGGGGTGTTGGACGTTGGATATAAATGTAGCGACAGTAGAAACTGTTGTTCTATGACTTGGTGTGTGATAAATATATTGTTATAGAAAATCAAAAGTAATTTATTATTATCGGTAAATATAACAAATTAACATAATATGTCATGTAAATATTCCGATTCAAAAAAAGACTTACGTTACTAAAAAACCTATCGTACGATCGAATACTGTTGAAGATGATTTATTTTATTCTTTTATATATATGTATCCAATTTGCTTAGAACACCTTTTTTAATTTAATCACTAACATACGAAAGTGTCAATTATTAGAAAAAATATACATACATATAAAAAAATATCTTAAGAATTAAATTTTATATACTCTACAATCATAAATATTCATAAAATATTAACGTTGTTGACAGCGAGGAAGGGCCATCATTCATCATTAATTGTTGCCCGTATAGTCGAAAATATGCTCTGACACCTCTGTGTTCAATGTAATATTTTGCGAAACAAATATAATTTTTGTGGGAGCATTACAGTTTTATTCTTTGTTACGTTCCGTACTCGCGTGAGAATGTGTCAACTGCATATTGTAAATGAGAAACTAAATGTTATTTTATTAATTTATTTTAAATAATAATATATTCAATTACGAAATACCATAGTTTCATCACTATGCTGCCAAATACTTCATGTATTTGGCAGCATAGTGATATATGATATATGAAGTCGAGGATTAATTAACTTAACACTAAATTCGCACTAAATTCGCTTAATACTAAATTCGCGTAATATGAAAAAATATTCGAAATATAGTAAAAATTGCGAGTAGTCAACAGCTCGAATTTTGTTTTACTTTCGTTAACGTTAACTAGGTAAGGTTGGTTGGTTGAGTTCTGCCACTCAACAAGTAATGCCTCCAGAATTCGGCAGAAAGTGGGGAACGGAGGGTCTTAACATTAGGTTCAATCTGCCTAACCTGCAGTGTGCGGGATACAGCGTGAAGCTGTTAACTAGGCAACATAATTTGATTTACATGAAAATTGGTGTAGTTTTTTATTCACTTTCATACAGTATCCTTCCGCCGTATTTTCGAGGCATTGTGTGTTGAGAAACACAACGCCGCGTTTTTTGCCTTGGTACCAGAGCGAAGAAATTAAAATATTAATAAATAATAATCAATTCCCTCGATTGGGAATCGAACCCACAACCACTACATTCACACGTGCCTGTACCCTTGCACCACGCCAGCTTCGATGTAAAATCGAATGTTTTTTTACTCTCCATTATTTTAGAACGTTATTCTGGTAGCGATAATAGTAATAATAAACGATATCCAAACAACGTGAAAATATAACACATGATATTGATTAAAATTTATATTTAAATCTACGAGTATACTAAATTAAAAAATATATATGAAAATTCATGAATGGATTGTGTTATAAACATTCAAACGATTGAATAATCTACATTTTTTTACATCACCAATGCTAGTCTATTTTAATCTTTTTAATATTTAACACTCTATTTTTATTAAAAATACAATAATAAAATAAATAAAATAAAAATAAATTAGCTTCACGCTGTATCCCGCATACAGCAGGGTAGGCAGAGGAAACCTAGTGTTAAGACACTCCGTTCCCCACTTTCTGCCGAATTCTGGAGGCATTGCGTGTTGAGTGGCTGAACTCAACGCCGCGCTTTGTCTCGACACCAGAGTTAAGAAAGGAAATATAAATTTAAGTAAATATTTCATCTCCTCGAGTGGGGATCGCACCCACTACCAATCGGTTTTGCAGTCACACTTTGTGCCACTGCGCCACGACTGGCCTAAATAAATAAAATGTTTACTCCTAAGAATATATACTATGGGGCGATTATAGTTATTCATATCTAACAAAAGAAATGGTAACAAAGTATAAAATAATTCTGATTTTATATTTGCTAAGAAAACAACTTCAATGTGCTACATTTTGCAAACTTTAAAGCAAAGTCAAAATTCTATCGATAATACGGTTTCTTCGCAGAAAGCTTGTTTCGCGGAAAAGTATTTAGAGTTGAAATAAAGTAATACAATTTTCTAAGATCGTTGTATTTTGAAGAGAGAACGATCGATATAAAATATCGGACATAAATGCTCGTACTCTTTTGGCATAAATAAATAAATAAATAAATAAATGAGCTTCACGCTGTATCCGGCACTTAGGAGTAGGCAGAGAGAACCACTTTGGCCGCCGGATTCTGAAGGCATTGCGTGCTAAGTGTCGGAACTCAACGCCGGATTTTGCTTCGACACCAGAGCAATATTTAGTTTCTTCGAATAGGAATCGAACCCACCACCAGTCGCGTTAACATTCACACACTTGTGCTCCTGCGCCACGACTGGCCTTAAGTTCTTTTTGCCATTTACAGAAATGATGAAAGATGTGAATATTATTTTATAACACTGTGACCTAAACCTGCATTTTAGCCTCGCGTTTTCTTCACTTTCAAGTACTCTGTTTTACATCGCATCAAAATCAATCGACCAAGTTCAAAATTGTCACATGTATATTAGGGTGCCTTTATGTATGAAGAAAACAAAAATTTAAGATATTCTTTTATGATAGGGGAGAATTGGTGCGTTATATTTTATGAGGCCAGACGTTGCGCAGGGGTACATGCGGGCGACTGTAAGCGCGACAGGTTGTGGGTTCGATTCCCACTGGAGGAAGTGAAATATTTAATATTTTCATTTTCTGGTTCTGGTGAGGAGGTGATGTGGTAAGTGCAATTTTTTTTTATAATTAGAGGGAGCGAAGAAAACGAGACTTGGCAAGTGAAACGAATACGTTGATGAAGTCCACTAATATATTAAATTAAAAAAAATAAAAATATATTTATTTCAGTTTCACATTTTCTTTAGCTACATGTGAAGTAATGAGGCCAACCTAGTAAGTTACTAATAAAACACTAGTACTTGTGTAAGGAGGCCTCGCTCTTCCATAACACTTCATATATTTGTAGAAATAAATATCACTACAATATTAACTAAAACTATTACAATTTAATACAAATCTTTCAAGGTATATAGGTTTAAACGAAACTAAACTTAATCTTAACTAACAATAGAAGGACGGGCAAAAGATTTGTTTGAGGGTTCATGTACATGCATAAGTGGGTACGTGTGTAAGTGGGTGTACATGTGTGCGCACGCGTGTGTTCTGCGAGTGTGTGTGTGTGTGTGTGTGTGTGTGGGTGGGTGTGTGAATGTGTGTGGGTGTGTGAATGTGTGTGGGTGTGTGTGTGTGTGTGTGTGTGAATTTGTGTATGCGTGTAGGATATGAGTGTGTGTTTATATATTAAGATCCATTAAAGTTTCTCTAGCGTCGTAATTCAAACATAGTAACCAGGCCGTTAATATTTTCTTAAATCGGTAAATACATAAAGGATTGATATTTATTTGTTTGTTTATTTTATTATATAAAAATCTAGATTTATTTGTAAATTGGCTATTTCCAAATTTTGTTCTCATATGAGGAATATATGCCGTCACATTTCTTCTTTTATTGTGTTGATTCGCGTTATTTGAGAAATGCACTTTTAAAGTACTTTGGAGTATATATAGCTTTCGAACGGTTAATAATTCGCAGTAGTTGTATATACTCTCAGTGGAGAATCTAACTTTTAACAAAGATCTCTGCGCTCTTTCTAATATCTATCTATCTAATATTATACAGAAGTCTTCTGTTATTCAATGCATGGCCGACACTACTAGGCGTAGAGAGAGAGCTGAGAGAGCTAGGTTCTGTAAGATGCAGGGGAGCACTATGCGAGAATTCCTGAAATTATGAAAATAAAAAAAATTGTATTTAAAAATTATATATTACACATTCAGATAATTTCTTAACAGAGCATAGTAGTTGTAATAAATTTTCTTACAAAATACGGTAATAAAATGGAATATAACGTTAGTACAGAAAAGTAACGAAGTAAAAAAATATGGTAATGAGTGAGATTTGGGGCTTCCCCAAAGTCTTTTAAATCCGAAATCTTGAGAGGAACGGTCGGGTAATATTCATGTGAAAAACCGGAAAAAATTCTAAGGAGCTTTGTTTTAGCATTAAAAGTTGAATGTTTTAATGCTATCTCATACATAGCAATACCGAAAATATATTTAATTTTATAATGTATTATATTTTAAACAGAAATTATAAATGTTTAATTTCAGCAGCATTTTCTTTAAGTATGTATTGATGATATTGTCATAAATGAAAATGCCAAAATAATACCGAAGTATAATATTGTTATTATTATTTTAATATGTATTATGCTTCGTTAATTTTGCTACCAATAGCCGTCGGTATTGGTATTTGATTATAGCTGTAAACAAAATAATTCGACAAAACGATTCAAACCAGAATGTATTGAAGGGAAATTTCTAATGATGTATCTAGGAGTACTCGTAGATATAAAAAAAAAATTGAGACAAAAATATGGTGATGACTCATGACTTTTCTCGCATACCGTGGTAAGCAAAGAGTGGTGAATGGCGGAACTCTTAAAAATGATTTTTAGAAATTTTATGCCCCGAGTCGGAATCGAATCCACAACCATCACGTTTACATTTTGGCGTTGTTTTTACAGCGCCGCAATGGCCTCAATTTTTGCACTCTACTGTACATTTCATTAAAATATATTTTGTAATAAAGCTAAGCAGTTGGGTACTAAGCAGTACTAGCCCATTAATTTATTAATTTCAATAATATAAACAGACCATTCCCGAGAGGCCGTGGTCGTTTCGTGGCATTGGAGCACAAGTGTGTGACTGTAAATGCGACTGATTGTGGGTTCGATCACTACTCGAGGAAATAAAATATTTATTTAAATTTATATTTTCATTTCTTCGCTCTGGTGTTGAGACAAAACGCGCGGCGTTGAGTTCCTCCACTGAACCCGCAATACATTTATAATGCAGTGGAAAATGAGGAACGGACTTAACACTAGGTTCCCTCTTCCTACCCTGTTGTGTGCGGGGTACTGCGTGAAGCTGATTTATTTATTTGTACTAAATTAATTAGTGAATTGTTTTAACTTTACTAAATTGCTTGTTAGACTTTCATGCACACAAATATACTAAAGTAGTATCCGTGCTTCGCAAGATATCGGACATGTAGACTGTACTTAATTATTCAGAAGGGACACCTGGCTTCGCTCGATAAAAGGTGCAAATTGATTTTCTCCACGAATACAGAGCTTAATTGACGATTTTATATGTACCGAATAAATATACATATATACATAAATATTTAAGCGTGTAGTTTTCATTTTCTGTTGTTATAGAAAAAAAAAAATTTTAGAGAAGAGAATTACTCCAAAGAATCGAAAAAAAATAATAATATTGTGTTCATTGTATTAAAAAGGAATGGATTCCTTATTCTTACAAACTGAAAAAGACCAAATAACATTTTGATGAAAAGCCAGAGATGACTTAAATATTTTTTGTACAAATATATCAGGCTGAAATTAATATCAATCTACGAATCTACGAATACGAATCTTGTCTTTATTTTATCTACGAATCAAATCCCTTGAAGCACAAAAAAATCAAGTCAACTTAATCAAAAGATACGAGCATTTAGTCCTCTCTTTTGTTGCATTTGGTAGTTCAAAAAAAGTATTGGTAGTTAGAAAAAACAAAAAAGTATTTTTTTTATAATAATAAGTGTAATTTTAGTTAATTTATTTATTAACTTTCAAACGGTAGTACTTCCTGTTGAAGATATTGATACCGAACCTTCAGTGGGCGAGATATTAGCAAGTCTGACTGAAGCATAAATAATTACATAATTTTAATATATATTTTTTTTCCATATAAGATCGAAACCACAGCAACCACGCTTACAATCACATAGTGCCACGAGGGGCTCCGTACCTAAATATAAGCCAGTTAATAATTTTCGATACAAAATTCACAAGGCGGTTACTCGCCGCCAACACGAGGCAAGCAAATCATGCTTCGCTAGGCGAAAAATGGTGGAAAATTGTTATACTTCATATTATTCACTGACATTATTGGCTTATAGCCGCAAAGTGCTCAATTTGCATTTATTATACTAAAAATAATTTCAATTTTCATATATTTACCATAGTAGTCGGATATGAATCTGATTGGCTTTGTTTTTTACGTATCAATAGATAATATAGCCCAATTATGAATAAATAGTATGATGGTGGTGGTGTATTTAGTTATAGAGCAAAGTAGAGTTGATAGAGATAATCTAGTTTTAAGACACACGGTTCTTTATATATTCGGGCCGAAATCAAATTTTTTTAGCTGCATGCTGTGCCTCACCTATAACAGGGAGCACAAAGAGAACTTAGTGTTAAGACACTGCATATTCGAGTTGTTGACTAATTTTGGACGGTTAGTAATAGGGCTTTTGCTAGCCGTTCGGGGTAGCAGGGCTCGAGCCCTGTTGCGTTAAAATTTACAGATTTTATAAAAAATATTATTTGTTCCCACGCTTGGCGTGGGATTCCTATTCCAATAATACTAATTCTATTCTAATAATATTAAGTATTTATTGCTTTTATGAGGTAAATGTATCGCAAATATTAGATAGAAATAACAGAAAATTAGAAATGTTTTGAAAATAAAAGCTTTTTAAAAAGAACACAATAGTATTTCAAAAATATGTAAAATATTACAATCTTTCTGCGTAATATTAATTTTTGGGTCGTTGGAATTCTGAGATTGTCTCTTGTAAACAACGTCAACATAGAATTTAGTACAAGTTCTGAACATTCCCAGCTCTGCTTAAGTTATTCTGCGCACCTTACCTCATTTACTCTAAATTTATAATTAATAAATAAAATTAGGTTATTGTAGATGCACCATACATACACATAATATATAATACAATGTAGAGTTGTTGTAGACCGAAACTTCGTATGGAAAAAATCAGCTTCACGCTGTATCCCGCACACAGTAGGGTAGGGAGAGGGAACTTAGTGTTAGGACACTCCGTTCCCCACTTTCCGCCGAATTCTGAAGGCATTGAGTGCTGAGTGGCGGAACTAAACGCCGCGCTTTGCCTCGACACCAGAGCGAAGAAATGGAAATATAAATAAATATTTCAATTCTTCGAACGGAGATCGAACCCACAACCAGTCGATTTTACAGTCGCTCTTTGTGCCCCTGCGTCACGACTGTCCTTAACTTCGTATGGACTAGGAGACGAAAATCCTGTTTGTCTTATTTTAATGTTTGTTTCTTGAAGTCCTGTCTTGAGGTCACTAATGATATACTCGTATGTATATTCTCCAATGAATCTATTTGTTTTATAAGATGAGCTCTTTACAGCGACAGAAGAGAGTCCTATGTCCCTGAGAAATTGCAAGAGGAATCGAACCTCGGCTTACCGTCGTCAACCGTGCTGGGAATGAATCTTTATAGCAAATTTCAGTGCATACTTTCGGTCGCCCTCTGTTTGGCCGTCAATTAGTAATCAAAAAGGTTTTTATCATTTTTAAAGTATAATTTCAACGTAGCTCGATGAGAACGTATGGCTTAGTTGGTCAGAGTTGGACGTTCTCTAAAGAGGCGCGGATTCAAATCCTGCTATGTACAATTTTTTATACGTTCTCTTAATAAATATTTAGTTAAACAAAGAGTTTCTTTTACATAGATTTTGTAATTAATTTTGCTCAGCCATAACATGCAAATATAATATTTTTTCTACTGACTAGTTTATTTTTCAGTGGCTATTTTTATTAATAAAGGATATTTTTTTAGTTTCTTTTTAAAATGCAATAAAAATATATATTGTTTAAATAATCTCCACATGCTTTTCTTTTTATATTTCTTTATGAAATAGAAAGAATTTATTCAACGTCACGATCTCTCACATTCTTATGGAGACAGCGTGAATTTCTTAGCGAAACGGCGTGAATTTTCACATAACATTATTTGCATTCCACCAGTTAAGCTAATTCGCTTCCGATTTTCTGCATTCGTGATCGGAAACTTTGACGAGGCAATATGTTAACAAAGTTACGAATGTTTATGATTATTACCCTCACAAGTTACTAAAATATATTTCATATCGTATCTTATTTGATTGTACATAAATAAGGAATGCATAGTGCATTCCTTATTTATGTTTTAGTATTTTGTATTTTTATAAAATCGGCCAAGTGCGAGTCGGAATCGCTCACGCAGGTTTGCTGAATCCTTCGTGCGTGAGTTTACCATTATCTTTAAAAATGGTTAAAAACATCACGTTTGTTCTATCATCTTTAAATATATTTTTTTCTCTTTTTTAAAATATCATCTGGAAAAATGTCAACTACACCGTGCCTAATAGGGTTCCATTTTCCCTTTTGCGAGAACCTTGGCCTACCTACTAGGAGACATATCGAATTTCTGCTTACTACATTCGTCTTATTCATGTGTTCTGTTGTAAAAAATATGTTTTTAGTTTTTAAAATGATTCATTAATTTATTGGTATATACAGTGTTGTACTTTTATAAAATTCTTTAAAGATTTTCAAATACATGAGCTAAAAGTAGTCCGCAACTTTAATTGCGTAATATATATACATAACACGAAACGCAATTTTTTTCTGTAAGTTTCCAGAAACCACCAATTTACCCTTGCTGGAAAAACGGCACGCTAAATTTAAGATTTCTACGACCAGTTATTCCGACTCTGCGTTGTTTGTACGTTCCTCAGTAATGAAAGACATTTACACAAATAATGCAGCGGCGTTGAGTTCCACCACTCAACATGCGTGAATGAGAAATGGAGTGTTGAGTTCACGTGTTGTGTGAAGCTAAAAAAATATAATAAAAAAATAAAATAGATCGGTGTTGAGTTTCGCCACTCACCACGCAATGCCTCCAGAATTTGGCGGAAAGTAGAGAGCGGAGTGTCTTTACACTAGTCTCCCTCTGGCTACCCTGCTACATATGGGATACACCGTGAAGCTGCAAAAAAAAAGATAATAATACAATAATGATATCAGTACATTTACGCTTATATAAAACAAATGGTGCCATTATAATAAAATCTTCCTCTGTATTATATTCTACATCTAATTTTATTTGTCAACAAATAAGTACTTACAAAGTAATTTTGTTTGCGATCGAATTTCACGGTTGAGCGTTGCGTCTAATGAAGTTTTTTGGTTACTTTGTGAAAGAAGCAAGTATTCTGGGCGTAAAATATATTTCTAATGAGAATTCTATATAATTTAATAAAAAATCAATTAAATTAAATATATCAACTTCACGCTGTATCCCGCACACAGCAGGCAGAGAGAACCCAGTGTTAAGACACTCCGTTCCCCACTTTCTGCCGAATTCTGGAGGCATTGCGTGTTGAGTGGCAAAGCTCAACGCCGCGCTTAGCCTCGACACCAGAGCGAAGAAATGGAAATATAAATGTGTGTAAGTGTAAGACTGGCCTCAAAAAATCAATTAAATTAAACAAATCAGCATCACGCTGTATCCCGCAGTTTAGTTTAGCCGCCGTTTAGCCACTCCGTTCCCCACTTACCGCCGAGTTCTGGAGGCATTGCGTGTTAAGTGGTGGAACTCAACACCGCACTTTGTATCGACACTAGAGCGAAGAAATGAAAATATAAATGTAAATAATATTTCATTTCCTCGAGTAGGGATTGAACCCACAACCAGTCGATTTTACTCGACTAGCATAATTTAATTAAAAAAAAACGTTTTATAAGATTCAATTATTTGATTGATTAATTTGAACAGTAGATATACGTCTGATTGTATTATAGTAGATAGTAGAAGATATAAATTTTTGTCAAATGCAATTTGAATTTAATTCTTTACCGCTAAATTTTTAAGCGTGTTGAATGGCGGAGCACAACATCGTGCTTTTGCCTTGGTACCAGAGCGAAAAAATGAAAATATTACTAAGTAAAAATTTATTCCCTCAACTGAGAAACGAACCCACAACTGATGCGTTACAGTCACACGCCTGTACCCCTACGCCACGACAGTTTAAAATATACATTTATATATTAAAAAGAGACACAAACAGAATATAAAATTCTAAATTGAGCCATCTTAGAATTCATAATATAAAAGTTATTATCACTAGAATTTCCGTAATACGAGAGGAGTGGATATTTAAGAGGAATTTCCTACATACCATTCCACGTCTGATATTCAAAGTAGCTACTAAGCGTTTCTACTGTTAAATTAATAGTCACATCGCTTGGGCGGCGTTTATACAAAAATCTTTTAAATAAAACCGGTACGTGATCCCCAGCAACGAGGGGATTGCCAAATGGTGGTACAACAGATTTTTGTAATGTTCTGTATTGGTAAGCGAGGTCTGGACCTGCGCCAATTCGGCCATCGATTTACAAGTTCAGTTTGTGTTCACTGATACTTACTTTCGGAGTACGCGAAGGCGTTTCCGTTCCGTTGTGCGGCGTCGGACCAGTATCATATCAGACGGTTGGCGTCTTCATACTAAATGCAACGGAAATATTCCGGCACTGTTTTTACTTTTTGGGTGTAAACTTTTCGTGTAATTAAAGTTGTGTAAAAATATTTGATATGTGCTCTTTAATATTGAGGTCGTGGCGCAGTGGCACAAGCATGTGTCTGTAAGCATGATAGGTTTTGGGTTCGATTTTCACTCGTGGACATCGCAAAGCGCGGCGTCGAGTTCCGTCACTCAATACGCAATACCTCCAGAATTCGACGGAGAATAGAATTTTTAAGACTAGGTTCCCTCTGAATATCCTACAGCGTGAAACTAAAACAAAAGTATATAATAATTGTAATAATTAATATTATATTTACTTAAACTATAAATTATAAATATAAACAATATGAAATTAGACAAAAGTAAATGAAACATGCAAATGTCACCAGATTTATCACGAAACGATAATTGACAGTAAAATATTGGCACCATTAATTGGATTGAAATATCTTCTTATCTAAACAAAGGCTCTCTGTTGATGACAAATTTGTTTTGTCCTAAAGGCATCAGTTGCGAAATTTGACGGGAACACCGCCTTGGGCGCAGACGACGTAACAAAGTGAAACTTCCAAATCGTTTATATTAATAACGTTTCTACAATTTTTACTAATTATTTTATATTGAATTGTATTGTGTGTTGGGCTATAGCCATTCTGTTTTAATGATCATTCAAATAAATATTTTAGTTATTTATTTCTATATATAATATATTTTTTAATTCTGCTTTACTGTGAACAATATTGCATACCTACTTACGCACGAAGTCATCGATAGCGTATTTTTGTTTTGATTTTAAAATAAAAAAATGAATATAAATTTAAATTTAAAGGCTCGAAATACTTATGTAGAAAACGTATAAAAATTTGAACGTAGTGGGACTCGAGCCCGCGCCTCCTGGAGACCGACCATGCGCTCTGACCATTATACGTTTACGTAGACACACGTTTCTTAGTGGTCAGAGCCCTTGGTCGGTTTCCAGGAGGCGCGGGTTCGAGTCCCGCTACGTTAAAATTTTTATACGTTTTCTAAATAAGTATTTTTCTTTCCTAAGTGTGGAATAACACTTTAAAAATGTTTAAAAATATTTAATGCTTGAAGACGAAAGCTTTGTTTGGTATCACATTTTTTCCATTTACTACTTTTTAATTTTACAAAATGTATATATTATATGTTATGTATTTTTTATTTTATTTTAACATACATACGTTAATTTCGCAAAAGTTGCATATATATAAAAAAAATATTACACTAAATACCACAATACATTACATTCTAACTTTTAAAATTAAATATAATCATCAAAAAAAAATCAGCTTCACGCTGTATCCCGCACACAGCAGGGTAGGCAGAGGGAACCCAGTGAAAAACGCTCCATTCCCCACTTTCTGCCGAATTCTGGAGGCATTGCGTGTTAAGTGGCAGAACTCAACGCCGAAATTACATATACAAATTAAATATAAACTTTATGATATTGCAACATAACTTAGGCTACAAAGGATTCTACAACAGCAGCGGGAGAAATTGAATTCGAAACTAAACATATGAAACGTCCCATCTTCCATGGCAAGAGACTGAGACCTAGAGTAGGTATTTATGCAAATTAATTTTATGCTATTTGATGTAATGCATTACGCTACCGAGAACTACCGCACAAAGGCTTTGCACTTGGCAAATAAAATTATAGTAGTCGTGATAGAAATATGTGGCAGGAAAAGGTGGAGATTTACATATAAATAATATATTTTTAGTTCACAAAATGCTGTATACATTTTTAATTTTATTTTAAAAGAAAATATTTTAAATACATTAGTACCGTGTAATGTAAATAGAGTTGTGTCCTATTTTTGTAAACAAGTTAGCGGCGTAAATCTCGCTCCAGTTTTCTAGAATGAGAGAGGTAAATGTATATTTAATTTTATTTTCTTTCGTATTTTCACTCTTAGATAGGGCAGAGAGTTATTGATGAACCACTTTGTGTTTCTATTTCGATTTGAAGTTGGTGGTTACTTAATAGAATACAATTCACGACGGAAGCCATCGTGAGACTGTATAGTGTTTAAAACGGTAGTGTTTATATGGTTATGAGCTCGATTATCACTCAAGGGAATATTAAAATAAATCAGCTTCACGTATCCCGCACACTGCACGGTAGGCAGAGGGAATCTAGTGTTAAGACACTCTTTTCCTTACTTTCTGCCGAATTCTGGAGGCACTGCGGCTTCAATTGAGTGGCAGAATACAACGCCGCGAATGTTTTTATTTTAAATTTCTCCACGTTGATAAATTAAAATGCGATGTTGAATTACAGAAGAGCAGAGTGTTGACAGTAGTCTTTCTTTATATTCTGCCATCCAGAATTTAGTGTAAAACTGAACGTTGCATGATCAAGAGAAAGTTTTAAATAGGAATAGGAGTTGAAATCGAAGTGACGACAATCGCACTTCATAAGATAATTTAACAACTGTAAATAATAGTGTGAACTACTTTCCTAGTCTTTTTTTTAATTTATAAAGATAATTAAACAGGTATTTCATTGAAAAGTTAGTTTGAATAATTAAATAACTCAGCGACTTGCACGTTCTGTGATGTTCTGTTAAGTTTATAAAATGTTACGTTTTCCTCGCTCACCTTAATTAGCTAACAAAAATTACTCCTGTTTTCCTTTCATTTAATGTCTTTCTGTTTCAAGATGAATATTTTGCTATCAATTCGTATGTTTTATATATTTTTTTACGTTTTACAATTTTCATTGTGTTATCTTTTGTAGACTTAAATCAACAATGAACCAGATTCTTAATTAAATTAATATACCATATAATATAAATCATATATTGTAGTAAAGAAATCAACATAAACGTATCGAAGATAATCAATATTTAAATAATCATTTAGTCTGGTAGTAAAGAAATAAATAAAATTTGCAGGAAGAACAACTTAACTTTAGTTTATATATTTGTACGTAAAATATTAGCCCAAGATCCCAGGGCCGCCAGACCTACGTCATTTTAGCAAAGCTGAAATTTTGAGGACTATTAGTCTAATATGTAGTTAAGACAGTATTCGTACTCACTAACTTGAAAGTGGGGCCCTTTCAGAGGTAGTTCCAAATATATCTATAATAAAGGTATATCTCTGTCTGGGAGGATGATTAATACATCGTATTGATCTGACTACTTATAAGGTGTCTTGAAATAGTCCGTAAGGAATACATGTAATATTAAAACTATAACGTATTTTGATTCAACTTTTAACAACCTTTAGGACGTCTGGTAGGAGTAAAGGCCCACGTAAAGAGTCTGGTAATAATAAATATACATTTTTATAAATTTTTATATAATTTTTTACAACATATTTAAATACGTTTAATATTATCATAATTTAATAATTTTTTACAACATATTTCTATTTTAACGTAGGTGAGCGTGTACCTTAAGTTAGTGCTAACTGTGAAAGGGCCCCACTTTCAAGCTAGTAAGTACGCATACCGTCTTAACTACACATTAGACTATTAGTCCTCAAAATTTCAGCTTTGCTAAAATTACGAAGAGGTGGGAACCCTGGGATATCAGTCTATGTAGTAATAATATACAGCATATTATACAGATTCTTACTGTATCTCGCACACAGCAGGGTAGGCAGAGGAAACGCGAGTGTTAAGACACTCCATTCTTCATTTTCCGTTGAATTCTGGAGTGGCGGAACTCAAAGCTGCTATTTGTATCCACACCAGACCGAAGAAATGAAAAAAATAATTTAAATAAATTTTTAATTTCCTCGAGTAGCCATCGAACCCACAAACAATTGCGTTTACAATCACTTGTGCCCTTGCGCCACGACTGGCCTGGTGAGTGAAGTAAGAAATAAAATTTACAGGAAAAACAATTTAACTTTAAAATAAACAATTGTATGTAAAATATAGTAATATTGAACATAAAAATTGAACTACATTCTTCATATAATATTCTATAATCCCGTCTCTATATATAATATATTCTATTTAAACCGGGTAAAGTTAAATTCCACATATCATTGATATGGGTTACTCTCACCACTAAGCCGGGATGAAAACAAGTAATTAATCCGAATATCAACTTCATCTGCAGGTGCTCCGTGATTAACAAATGAGTTCTTCTAACAGCTTTATTAAAACGTCTAATATGATACGAAATTGTTGAAATATTGTACTATTTGTCTTGATTTAATTAAATTAAGCATAGAAACAAAGTACACTAGGAGAAATTAATTATTTTCATTTCCAGCTATAACAAGACAAAGGGCAGCGTTGAGTTCAGTCACTCATCATGCCAACATGTCTCCGCTTGAAGTGAAACTGCTGAAAAAGTGTGAAGCTTAACCTATTAAAGTCTTGGAACTGCCGAAGGAAGATTAATTTACATATAGAAAAAGCACAGGTGAAATTACTGGACTTAGAAAGTTAAACTTTGACATGTAGAGAACACTGAGAGAGGATTTTCCAAAGTTCAAACCCGGCTGGCAAAGTTGAACCCGGCTACGGTGAAATACTACTAGTGAATAGAATATATGTAACACAATAGTATTATGTTTTTTTAAGCTGGGAGCCTAGTGTTAAGACACTCCGTTCCCGTTTCCCACTTTTCTCCGAATTCTGAGCCATTGCGTGTTGAGTGACGAAATTTTCTCTTTTTTTTATGGAGTGGGATCGAACCCACAACATCGCCTTTACAATTGCACGCTTGTACCCTTGCGCCACATGTGGCCTATTTTACATATGAGTATATTACAATTTTTTACGTAAATAACTTTAGAAAGTTATAAAATGTTGAACTACTACTATTAAATTATTTGTCCAGATAGGATTGTGTTCCACCGGCGTAATTTGTATGCAAGGCTATTTTATTGCAATGTCATAAATAACCTTTACTATTGTGTTGTGTCTATACAACGTTCGTGTAATAAATTCATTCCTCCTACAGCGAGCGTTAAAAGCTAACACCTCCCTTGTTTTATTAAGCTTAATAGTAATGTTTATTTGTTGTATGATTTATTTATTCATTTGTAATATACGAGTAGGTATGTGTGTGCATAATAATATAAATTAATGAACTGTGCCAATGGATTAACTTATGTAATTTGACAGAACCTGGGAACCTAGTATTTTTTTTATTATTTAGTTCAGCACTATAGACACTTGGTCCGTACTTGGTACGTCCTTTTTTACTTTGTTTTTATATCTAATTTTCCTATCATATATATTAATGACATTATTGTCTATATACAGCCTAGTGTTATGACACTCTGTTGCTCATTTTCAACTTAATATTTATTACGGTATAGGTATTGAGTGTTGAGTGGCGGAGGAAATGTTTCATTTCCTCGAGTAGGAATTAAACTCCAAACGGTGACAGTTACAGTCGCACTTGGCTTAAGTTTGTTTTTCTAAAGAGACAAGACTATATTATATATTTAAAAATAATAAAAGGCGACGTAAATCAATCCATTATACTATGAAGCTTTACTTTACGTATGCTATAATAATTCCTCCTCTCATTAAGTTCTGCCACTTAGTTTGTTATGTTTCTAAAATGAGCCCAAAGCTGGATGCCGAGTTACGTATATCTAACTCTCCTTAAAATTTGAAAGATACAGAAAGAAAAGAGAAAAGTTTCAATAATTAGACATTATAAAAATTGTTATTTTTGTATGGAAAATACAAGGCAAACGAACGTACGGGTCACTTGGTAAGTGATCACCGCCGCCGTGCGTAGTGCGTTGGCCTATAGGGTGGTGATATGCGCACTTTTTCAAAGTATTCAATTTATATGGACTTGAAAATACTCCCACGGGTAGGCTGTTTACAGTTAATTAAGATTGATGACTATTTTTGTAATGTTTGATTATATAAAATGTGGAATGATAGACAGAGTCTATACATATATAGGAAATAATTTATATTCGTAGTGTATAAATTAGGTAAGTCAGCTTCTCGCTGTATCCTGCACATTTCAGGGTAGCCAGAGGGAATCTAGTCTTAAGACACCCCGTTCCCCTACTTTATGCCGAATTCTGGAGGCATTGTGTGTTGAGCGGCAGAACTCAACGCCGCGCTTAACAAAATAGGTAAGTAAAGGTATAATATCAGGAGTGGTGCTGGTGCTCATTCAAAACAGTTCACGAAGTCAATGTACAAATGTACTTGTTTATGTATACAAAAGCCGAACGATATTACAGCACTTCTCTATACGGCGACACATGTATGAAACATAAATTTAGTCCTGCACGTTAAAATTAGAAATGTAAGCTCCGCACCGAGAAATATGTGCTTTTAAAATTTATATCGCGCCATTATATTTGTTCACGCCCATGGGAAAGCAATTGTTTTATCCGTAAATAAAAATAGAGTAGAGACATTTTTTTTCGGAAAACTCTCTCATTTTACACCTGCCCTACGTTTTAAAGCGGATTTGGTGTTGCAATACCAACTGACTGTTTTTTACATGTACACGCCTCGGTGGTCCATTGTGTTGGGTCGGGTTCTGGTAATTTAGTGGAAAATCGCATTATTGCCTTTAAATGAAAATGAAAATATTTAACTGTTTGTAAAATTGTTATAGTTAAATCATTTTTTAGTTTTTTGTTCTTATATAATTGCCGTTGGTGGAGTTGGAACGTAAGTTTAAAGGTAAATAAATGTTTATTTTTATTAATTCCTCTTTTTATTTTTGGCTTAAGCATTATTTGTTAGCCCCGTTGTATAATATGATACTTCAAATAAACTTGCTATGCATCAAATAAATAGAAAATTATGAATTTAGTGATGTTTTACTATCATAAGCACCTTTCTGTTCACTTCACAGCAGACAAAATACAAATACATATGTATTGGTTTTTTCTTTTAAATTCACATCACGCAAAACTAAATATACTTGTTTTTATTTTGATAAAAAAATCTTTTAAATCTCTCGTATCTTTTGTTTTTGCCAAATGTCTTTTAAATCGGCTCATCCAAATGTAATGATTGAAGCTGAATGCCAGTCGTGGCGTAGGGGCACAAGCGTGTGACTGTAAACGGGACTGGTTATGGGTTCGATCCCCATTCGAAAAAATTAAATATTTATTTAAATTCATATGCTCATTTCTTCGCCCTGGTGTCGAGACAAAGCGCGGCGTTGAGTAGTTCTGCCACTCAACACGCAGTGCGTTCGGAATTCGGCGGAGAGTGGAGAATCTTAACACTCGGCTCCCTCTGTCTACCCTGCTGTGTGCCAGGTATAGTGTGAAGCTGATAATTTTTTAAACTTAATAAAATTAGTAAGTAATTTTCCTGTAAAACCGACTGGTTGTGGGTTTGATCCCCACTCAGGAAATATTTACTTAAATTTATATTTCCATTTCTTCGCTCTGATATCGAGGCAAAGCGCGGCGTTGAGTTCTGCCACTCAACACGCAATGCCTCCAGAATCCGGCAGAAATTGGGGAACGGTGTGTCTTAACACTAGGTTCCCTTTGCCTACGCTGCTGAGTGCGGAATACAGAGTGCAGCTGATAAAAAAAAGAAAAATAATTTTCCTTCATATTATATTTATTTAAAACTAGCGGCCCGCCCACGGCTTCGCCCGCTTAAAATACATGATTATTGATTTAATAAGCTAAGAATTGATTGACAACTATAATGACTTCTAATATGATTTTGTGAGTCAACCATAAAAGATAGACATATGCTGTCTTGGGATATTTTTTTTATAATTTTATGTAGAATATTTCCGTTATACATGGTTTCGCTGTAGCTTTAACCATTAAGGCTGCACACGCGACGGAAGCTTAAAAAATCAAGTAACTTCTCCCGTTTTCCCAACATTTCCTTTCACTGCTCTGCTCCTACTGATTGTAGCGTGATGAAAAGTATACTATGACCTGCCCAGGAGTATGAAGAATAACTGTATCAAGTTTCGTTAAAATCCGTCAACTAGTTTTTGTTTCTATAAAGAATATACAGACAGACAGACAAAAATTTTACTGATTGCATTTTTGGCATCAGTATCGATCACTAATGACCCCCTGATAGTTATTTTGAAAATATATTTCATGTACAGAATTGACCTCTCTACAGATTTATTATAAGTATACATGTTTATAAGAAGGAACTTAAAAAATAGTTATTATTAAACAGCACAATAAAAAACAATGCCAATGATAATAATAGTAGCGGCTTTTTGTTCCATTAACAAAAGCTTAATCTACAGGATGTTGTCAAAGCACAAAAATGTCTACGGGTATTTTCTGTCGAACAGTTTTATATTTATTCGGACGTCTTTATTTGTTCATTCTTATTTTCTCGTTCTTATTTGTAAGCTAGACAGCTGACTGACGGTGACGTTGTAATGGCGTCTAGCCCTTTTGATGTGGGTTCCCTTTTTGGGAAATGCATGTTTTATTATTATAGTTTTACCATGTGAATTTATAATAGTCTTCATATAAGGTATACGGGTACGTGTTTCACCAAGGGTGGTTTTGGTATAGCAAAAATTTTCATTTAATATATAATAATTATAACAATATTTAGATTAAGAATATTAGAGGCAGTCGTGGCGCAGAGGCATAAAGTGTGCCTGTAAATCGACTGGTTGTGGGTTCGATCGAAAAGGTGAAATATTTACTTAAATGTATATTTCCATTTCTTCGCTCTGGTGTTGAGGCCAAGCGCGGCGTTGAGTTCTGCCACTGAACACGCAATGCCTCCAGAGTTCGGCAGAAAGTAGGAAACGGAGTGTCTTAACACTAAGTTCCCTCTGCCTACCCTGCAGTGTGCAGGATACAGCGTGAAGCTGATTTTATTTTTTTCATCATTTAATATAGTTATAATAATATACCTGCATGTTTGTTACTTTTGTCGTAATGAAACTTTTGTTTATATACTTTTTTATGCCTAGTCATTAAATATGTCTTTAATAGATGATAATCTTGTTAATATAGTTTTACCGGTAATGGTACAAAAGAAGAAAAAAGCATTCACAAAAGAATGACAAACAAACTGCATTTTATAGCAATAGTGGGTAGTTCTTTCTTTATATCTAGTATCAAAAGTTAACCGTTGCTCCCGCTAGAACCAACTTTTTAATCAAGATCCTCTAAAAGAGCACGGGAACTTCTACTTGGAACAGTTTAACAAAACCTTTGTGCACGGAATTTTATTTTGTAATGTTTGATTTAAGATCTTTTCTATAGTAAACTTTTAATTGATATATTTATTTGTTACTTACAAAAAGTGATACTCACAGATTCCTAATTTTTTTAATACTTAATAATAATCAGCTTCACGCTGTATCCCGCACACAGCAGGGCAGCAGGCAGAGGCAACCTAGTGTTAAGACACTCCGTTTCTCACTCTCCGCCGAGTATCTAATATATAATAGTTTGAATACTTAAGCTATTATTTTATATTTGTTTATCAAATACACCTCTGAAATAATTATAAAATAATCATTTTTCTGAGGAAGGATACTTTATTAAAACAAACTTAAAAAATTGACTTGTTATTTTTACTGGAAAATTGAACACTTATTATAAATATTACAACAAATTTGTTATATTTTTTATTTGTAATTAATTATATTTAATTGAAATCTATTAAAACTTAAATATTTAAATGAAATTTTAAATTTATTGAAATTTATTAAAATCTGAACTTGAACTCTATTATAAAATAGAGTTCAACTTTTACAGGTTTTAATAAAATAATTTTAATTTCAATTAAATATATTTAATTCCAAATAAAAAATATAATAAATTTGTTACATTTACAAAACGAAGTGCTTATAGGTAATCTTAGTAACTATTATATATATATATATATNTAAATTCTTTCTAAAATTATTTATAAAAAAATTTCTGTTAAAAACAAAGAAACAAACATATCATATTAACAATATAAAATCATAATTAAAGCTACTCTGATATGCTTGCAAAAACTTGAGTTTACTCCATTATAGTTGCCAACTACCACCAAGATCCAGAAACCACTGACATACGAAAGGAAAACATTTTTCAAGGCAGCTTAGTGATTTCCCACTGAAAATGATTTACTCGCGCTTGGGACCAACTTCCATTGTTTCTCATCACAATTCTCAAGACGTTCAACTCTGGCTTGTTTATATGCATTTACAGAAGGATGTTACACTTAATAAGTTAGAAATGTCTGGTTATTCTTGCGTGTTGAGTTCTTGTTTTCCACTCAACAAGTAATGCTTCCAGAATTCAGTGGAATCCCTGCTACATGGGGGATAGAGTATGAAGCTGAAAAAGAATTTTGTTTTTAGTTTAAATTAGTGTAGACACGTATATTTTCTTTGTATGTATATTATAATAATGAATAAACTGATTATGTATTTTCAGTTTCATTATATATTTTTAAGATAATATAATAGGCTACTACAGTGCATTTTAAAAAGTTTATTTATTTAAACTTTTTTCTAATTATAAAATTTCTTATTTCAAAATGTATGTACTATAATTATAAAACTTTCATTGAACGATGCAGGGGTTGCGAAGCAACATATAGGCTTTAAATAAATAAAATAAATCAGCTTCACGCTGTATCCCGCACACAACAGGGTAGCCAGAGGGACCTAGTTTTAAGACACTCCGTTCCCCACTTTCTGCCGAATTCTGGAGGCATCGCGTGTTGAGTGGCAGAACTCAACGCCGCGCTTAACCTCGACACCAGAGCGAAGAAATGGAAATATAAATTTAAGTAAATATTTCATCTATATAGGCTTTAATGTTGGTATATTCGAAGAACCGGGACTTATGCGGCAAAAAAAGTGAAAAACCGTACTTGTCCTGCACGCGGGCCTAACGTCTACCCATATAATATGTAGATATATACATCGCTAAACAATTTCTATTAAATACGACAATTTTTGGGAGTATAATCAAATTAGTTTCCTATATAATAAGTTCTTTGATTTTCACGATTATTACACATTTTAAATGAAACTATTTTAACCGGATTAATCGCGTATATTTAAGATTTACGCGATTAATCCGGTTCAAATAGTTTCATTTAAAATGTGTAATAATCGTGAAAATCAAAGAACTTTTTATGTAAACCAGTACGGACTGGCAAACACGAAAAAAAATATCTTAAATATACGCGATTAATCCGGTTAAAATAGTTTTAGTTTCCTATATATTTAAGTTATAATTTATTAATTGTATAGCGTTATAGATAAACATATAATACTAAAATAATTAATCAATTTAAATAATAAATATTCGCGGACGAAACCGCGCGCTGGCCGCTAGTGATTAATAAAACAAAATAATGAAGAAATTCGGAATTAGATTTAGCACAATATATTTGCATTGCTTGTTTGGTCTTCGAAGCTTTTTTTTTTAAATAAAACCTCTCCGGATATCAATTATACAATACAATGTCATAGATAGAAATCTTTTTATTGTTAGTTGGATGTATGTGAGTTTTTTGAAAGAACCTTATTTCACGATACAAAGGGCCCGTGCTTTGGAATAATGAGGTTCTCGCGGGAGAGCGCTCAAGCGTCCTTCTTTCAAACTTGACATTAGAGTCGCGTAACATGATGTGATGGAGTTGAGGGCCGTAGAAATCGGTGAAGGTCCAAATACGTAACGAAGAGGTTAAGTGGAGCGTGTACGGACAGATGTTTTCTTTTATTTGCTATCTATTAAAGTCGAAGTCAATGTATTCTTACCGGTTTCGTTTCAATTTTGTTGTAATCATTTTAAATTTGTTTCATTTGAACTAATATAGCAGTCTAATAAGATCAAAATTAGTAGAAAAGTAGAATTTCTGAACCACCACCTACCACCACCACGCTTCATTAGTGAATGACCTAGATGGTGTAACCAATCGTGGCGCAGGAGCACATGCGTGTGACTTTAAATTGAGTTCTGCTGCTCAATACGCAATGATTTCAGAATTCGGAGGAAAGTGAGGAGCGGAAGTGTCTTAATGGGAGCGTAGTGTGTTAACGCACTAGGTTCTCAGGTTCCCTCTGTCTACCCTGCTATACGCGGGATACAACGTTTAAATAGTTTAAATAAATAGTACTCAACTACTTGACTATACTAAACATACGCTGTTACATACTTTAATTTTGTTAATCAATTCTATATTTTAATACTCAACAGTATCTTTCAAATAATATTTCATAATAATTATAGGCAGTATACACAATCAATGTAGAAAATAAGTAAATACCAAAGATCACTACATAAAAGCTCTTAAAAGGGAAGCTTAATTATTGAGATGAAATGTCTATAATACGACGAAGCTAAGGTAATAACTGAAATTCACTTTTCGTGAAAGAGCCGACTTTAATGACTTTTTATTTATTTAAGTACGTAAGATGCTTAGAAATCATTAATCTCTACTTCCCTTGATTAAGTATAATTAATTCAGAGATACTTACCTGTATATTATGTTTTCAGTATTTTTGGAATTAGGTTACTCCAAATTTTTATGAAGTATTTTGAATTTAAATCCGTTTATTAATTATGTAAGTATGTACTACGTTTGACAATTAATGTAAGAATTCATCACACGTTTATTTTTAATCATATTTTTTTTCAGTTTCATGGTGTATCTCCTCTTTAGTAGAGTAGGCAGAGTGTTATTAGGTTATATTAAGACACTACGCTCTCCACTTTCTGGAGGTATTGTATGTTATGTTGCAGAACTCAAAGCCGCGCCTTGCCTCGTAAATGAAAATGTTAAATATTTCTTTAATTTTAATATTTCGATTTTAAATGTTAAATATTTCGTTAATTATTTTCCTCAAATGGGAGTTGAACCCACACGTCACGTCACGAATGCCTAATATTAAATAAACATATTCATCATCATAATTAATTATTATCAAATTGATCTTGACAAAATAAAACTCTATTCTATATATATTAGATTACTTTTTTAATATTTCTTACAAAGACCGCTCTAAGAAAGCAATATTTATGGGCGGAGGCTTAAGCGTCTTTACAGTGTACGTAATTAGAAATTGTTTCTTGTTCAATTTACTAAAAGTAAAAATATCGTTATTACCAATTAAGCACGTTTTCCATGGTGTGCAAGTAGAGGAATTCGGATCCTAGAGATTTTATGTCACTCTACTTTTTGGGTCCGCCGCGTAATCAAAACTTATAGAGTTCTACTTCCCTTGATCTAGATTTATGAAATTATTAATCTAATTTGCATCAAAATTCTCAGTATGCATATGTATTAACCTTATCATGAAAATATTGTATGCTTAAAAATATAAAAAATTATTAAATAAAAAATCAGCTTCACGCTGTATCCCGCACACAGCAGGGTAGGCAGAGGGAACCTAGTGTTGAGACACTCCATTCCCCACTTTCTGTCGATTTCTGGAGGCATTGCGTGTTGAGTGGCAGAACTCAATGCCGCGCTTAACCTCGACACCAGAGCGAAGAAAGGAAATATAAATTTAAGTAAATATTTCATCTCCTCGAGTGGGGATCGAACCCACAACCAGTCGGTTTTACAGTCACACCTCGTGCCACTGCGCCACCACTGGCCTCAAAATTTATATTTAAATTTATATTTCAAAAATGGCGAAATTAGACAAATTTTATAACGGTGTTATTTATTATTTTCAACATAATATTTAGAGTTTAAATATTATATAAACTTATTTTAAAGAAAAGAAAAGGCATACGAGCGTACGTGTCGCCTGATGGTAAGTGATCACCGCCGCCCTCGAACCCGTGCAACACCAGTGAAGCTACAGGTGCGTTGCCGGCCTTTAAGGAGAGGTAGAGAGGATGAGACTTGACATTACCGCAGGTAGGCATTCTACAGTTGTATGAGACGTGAAAGGAAGTTCCTCCGTAACCACTGTACTGTAGAGCCAATTATATAGATGGTGAGCAGTAAATATTAGTAGTAGTAGTAAATATTATAGTGGTATAATTAGTATATTAGAGTATATTATTGAAATATTATTATATTGCTATTGAAATATTACTTACTACTTTTGATAATTCAATATTACGTACGTAGCTCATGACACTTGTAATTTAACTGGATTTATTTATTTGTCTGAATAATATCAAAGAAGCTATGGTAGCACAAAGAGGAAACGTCTTTTAGTAAAAGGCTGTGGGTTCGATCGCCACTCAGATCAATAAATTCTGTTCATTATAACGTTCTCTTAAGTATCTATAATATGTATGGTAAAAACAAATAATATAATAATTTTCATATGTAAAATTAAACTTTGTAACAGAGACTTATTCTTAACAAAGTAAGATTAAAACATCCCTAAGAAATTGAGAACGTGTTAAATCTTCAAATTAATTAGTATAAAACATATGAGTGTTTAATAAACCGTTAAGAGATAATTGCTGAAAGTGATCTGGTTTTCATTATCTTTATGGATCGGCGAGCTCCATGTTGAAAGGAAACGCGATGTCATTGTTTACGGTAAGTCATTCAATCAGATGGTATAAAGGAGCATATCGTCCAGGTCGGGTTTTCTCTCGTTAATCTTAATCAGAATTGGCTGGAGAATTATATGAAGACTTAATACAGTGTAAGGTACTTCATACATAATGTAAATATGTATGTTTGTTGTATATATGTATGTTGTAGTAAGGTTGAGTGTTTATCTGTTTGTATTTTTTTATATGATTATACTATGACGATTTTACTTTATTTTATCAGCTTTACACTGTATCCCGCACACAGCAGGGTAGACAGAGGAAACCTAGTGTTAGGACACTCTGTTCCCCACTTTTTGCCTTTTGTCTCCACACCAGGGCGAAGAAATGGAAGTATAAATTTTAAATAAATATTTCTTTTGATTCGAGTGGGGGAGTAACCCACAACTTCCTGGTTTACAGTCACACTTTGTGCACCTGCGCCTCGACTGGCCTCATACTATGAAGATGAATGAATAAAAAAACGAGAGAATGATTTTTCTTCATTTCTTCGCTTTTGTAACAAGACCAACCGCAACGTTGAGCCACCATTCTAAACGCAATGTTTCGAAAATTTGGCAGAAAGTTGGGAACGGAGTTCCGTCTCTTAGCACGGAGCGGTAGTGTCTTGATGGGAACGTAGTGTCTTAACAATAGGATCTGAGGTTCCCCGTACCCCTGCTACGTGAGGGAAACAGCGTGAAACTAAAAAAAAATCTATAAAATAACGAGAATCTCCAAAGCCCAAGCCAGTTCATTTTGTATGCCCTTTCTATTTGGGAGCTTATTTATTTAAGCGATTCCAAGTGAGACTTTGTTTGAGATGTCGTAAAATAGATATTGAGTGCCCGGTCGTTAATCTCTATTTACAGGTGATGGAGGTGGCGATTAGGCAGAGGGGTTAAAACTTCCCCCACGCTACTCGCACGCTTTTGTAAGATGTAACGCGTTTAAATTAATGTGTAGATTTAGTACCCAGACAAGGATTATTTATATTACGTAGATATATGTATATAATATGAATAATCCGTTTTTAGGTACTAAGTAAGTATTGAGGACAGTCGTGGTGCAAGGGCACAAGCGCGACTGTAACAGGTTGTGGGTTCGATTACTACTCGAGTAAATTGTATATTTAATATTGGTGAGTTCCGCCAGGCAATACGCAATGCCTTGATAATTCTCTCGAGAGAGTCTTGATGGAAACAGAGTGTCTTAAAACTAGTTTCCCAAGTTCCTGCTGCCTACCCCGCTAAGTGCAAATACAGCGTGAAGTTAAAAAAAACATGGTATTATATAATAATAAAGTACGTTCAGAGAATGTTATTTATTTTATAAAATATAGTTAAAATCGTGGCGCAGATGGCTAATATCTAGCTAAATAAAAAGAGTCCCGAGAGAATGGTTATATTAAACAAAATATTTTTCTCTTTAGATAAAACACAAAATATGATGTTAGACAGATTTTATTAAGAGGACTAACATGTAGATATGCGTAAACTTACTTTATAAATAATATATTATTAATAAAAATATCACATTAAAATGGCCACTATCTTCTGGTAAATATCTAATATGAAAAGCTTAATTCGAAACATCGTATAATTATGTCGAGGGTAAAAATAAGAGAAGAAACAACATTACCGGTCTTTAGAAAATTCACTCTTAAGAATTAACCGGATGTTCTGTTTGTAAGATTTATAAAAGCATATTTATAATAGTTATAATATATT
>JAAIXJ010000616.1:313908-341587 GCA_013403705.1 Heliconius hermathena | reverse complement strand
ATATATATATATTCTTTATCCAATTACAAACAGAACATATATATATATATAATCTTGAGGTCGTTGTGACGCAGCAGTACAGTGTCTGAAGCTAAAGGGTTGTGGGTTTGATTCCACCTCGGGGAGGTGAACTATTGTTTTTTCTTCGCTCTGGTAAAAGCCCGGCGTTCAGTACCGCCACAAACTTGGGCAAAAAAGAGTGAAGTGTCTCAACACTAGACTATGCGGCACTCAGGGTAAAACTAAAAATATATTTTATTTTTGCATTTAAAGAGACTGAGTTGCTTTGTGGCACTCAACTCTGCAGTTCGGTAAAATAGATTGTTTAATATTTATTCAAATATTTTTTCTCCGAATTAAAATTAACTAAGGCTATACCTCTAAAATATACTACAACGGGGTGTTTATATGTAAAACAGATTCTTTCCCACTTTTGATGAAATAAAATAATCACATAAAACAACACGAACGTAATATCAAATTTAACGGCGACATAGTAACTGACGGAAGGAACAGTTAAATAATTTGTTTAAAATCGTAATACAATATTGTTCATAGCGCATTTATAACATTGTAGCAATCGCAAGACGAGGTGCGCCAACTTTGTCAGCTCGTTTGGCTCGCGCGATCTGGGAAGTTATCGTGGAGTGCATCAGAATTACTGCGTGCTTCCAACTTCTCGATTCGAATCCAGGATACGAAATGTCGTCATAAAGATACTGGAATAGATATCGTTATTTTCTTTCTATCTTTAGTTATTTGGTGATAGTAGAGTAGAAAGGAGGTGCTTGGACACCTATCGTTACAAGGAGTTTGTTTTAAATATATTTTTACTTCCTTTTTGTTCATTATATAATTTTTTGATTTGATTTCAATTGGGCTGCTATTAATCTTAGTCTATGTAAATTCAAATTGATTAAACAACTTATATAATCAAAATTTTAAGCTTTGCTAAAATGACGTAAGTCTGGGGGCCCTGGGATCACTGGGACTAAACTAAACTAGCTTTACGCTTTATCTCTAGCGGGGTAATCAGAGAGAACGGAGCGCCAAACGCTACGGTCTTTACATACCTCTTTCGCCTCGTCCACTGTCATAAACCTCTTCATATATGCCCTCCAGGGGGTGCTCATACTTTTTACGTGACCTTCCTCCAGTATCTTTGATACTGTGTTTTCGAAGGTCAACCAAGGTCTCCCTCTCTCTACCTCTCTTATCGCTTACTTTTCCATCTTAAATCTTTTTTGCCATTCTTTCATCACTCATTCGTTCGACGTGCCCCAACCAGCTGAGCACAACTTCACTTTTATTTATTTAAATAAAAAATAATATAAACTCTAAAAAGCCTGAGTCTTTAAGATATTTTAATAGTATAATGGAAAAGGTTAAAGTAGAATGATCTCGTGTACTCTTGCTAAATGCGACGTAAAATTGTCTAAATGTAAAGTCTATCTAAACAAAAACAAAAACTATACATTTGATATAAGCTTTTATAAGGAAGATAACTTTCTACAAAACGAAGGACAATATCCATATCGTAATAGATCAAATTGTTTCTTTATCTAATAATATTATCGTAGTATATTTGAACAGATCCTCCGAGGATACTGATCGAAATTGGTATCCATGAAAAAAATGTTATACTAGTCACGAATACACCCAATAGGAATATTTTACGTGTGTTTACTTACAATTGGCCCTTTGATAGATGTAGAATTATAAGAGGCCGCACGATGGGATTGATAAAAAATCCTTCCAGGAATTTTACGTCGACGTTATTAAGGTACACATTTGTGTAAAGCTACGTGCTAACTTTGAAGAGATACCTACGAGAATAAGCGAAGTTGGAGTGCGCTTGAATGATAAGTTTTTAAAGTGGAATTCTCTGCTCGAAGTTGATGAAATGACGTTTCCAACTATTAGGCGCTCCGACTTAAAGTTAAGTGGAATATAATTTGCTAATACTTCTTGTTATTGCTGTCTGTACTTTGGAGCCGAAGGCAACAAGTCTAGGAGTCAAAACTACATTAGCGAAAATTTACACGCTGTTAAAATGGTAAATACATTACATCATGCTTCATTTAAAACTTGTTCTTATTAATCTTTAAGAAAGTCTCTTTTTAAGAAAAAGTAATAATTTAAAGGAAGAAAATCTTAATATTTGATGTCGAATTTTTACAATATGGTTTAGAGATTACTAATGAGTCTCTTTGAGCTTCATGTATTGTCGTAATTTCAGTATCATAATTGGAGTGAAAACCCTTTATTATATTTTATTTCTTTGTAAGCAATCGTTATTTTTTATTTTTATGTTTCAATAGAATGAATCTGAACAAGAATATTTATTAAAAGATAATAAAATATATAATAATTTATTAAAAGATAATTAATTACTTTCGGAATTATTTGTTATTTGTATACCGAGAATTGTTAAATCATATTTTATAGTCATTTATATGTATATTAAATAAAATAAATCAGCTTCATGCTGTATCCCGCACACAGCAGAGTAGTTTAGATACTCCGTTTCCCACTTTCTGCCGAATTCTGGTGGCATTGCGTGTTGAGTGGCAGAACTCAACGCCGCGCTTTGCCTCGACACCAGAGAGCAGAAAATGGAAATATAAATTTAAGTAAATATTTCATCTCCTCGAGTGGGGATCGAACATACAACCAGTCGGTGTTACAGTCTCACTTTGTGCCGCTGCGCCACGACTGGCCTTTGGGGACGTTCAAGTATTACGTAAGCAGTTTTTTTGCAATTATTGAGCCCCCCCCTCCCCTATGTCATCAAAAATAAGCAGTGCTCTTAAAAATATTTAATTGAAAACGTCAAAAATAAGCAAACCCAAGACCCCTCCCCCCCGCCGTGCACAGTGCTTACTTAATACTTGAACGGCCCCTTTCAGCATAAAGTAAGCAAAAATTTTATATATTCACTAGCGACCTGCTCGCTTCGCCCGCTTAAACTACTGAATTATCTACTTAAAACACTATAATTACGTTTGTGTTTTAATATACCTATAATGTATGTTTGCAACGCATTTAAGATTTCTAATGTAAAAATCATTAAAACCTTCAATTATCGTAATTCCCATTAAAATATTTAATTGAATGTTGAAACAATTGAATTTGAAAAAAAGTACCTANAATATTTATATATATATATATATATATATATCGCTATCCGGTTACAAGTACCTAATATAAATTGGGTTATATTAGTATTAATACAAGTAAATACCTACAGATGTAATAAACATAAAACACGTAAGCGAAGGAAAGACAGGTGAGATTGTGATATAACCATAAAAATCACTAATAATTTTTGAAAAACAAAAATCTATTTCCCATGTAACTTCCTGAGTAATCTATTACGAGTATATTGAGCAAGGTTGTAGTGATTAATTTACTTATAACAAAATTAATACAGACTTTTCGGTTTTAATCCATTTGGGACAAACTCAAAGCTGCTTTCATTGGGCTTTACTCTGTCGGACTATATGCGGATTTCACCAGACAGTTCCGAGTGGTGCTCTCTGTACACAAGTCAGAGATAGTCAATCTTTATTTATTTATATTTATTATTAGTGCTTTTGTATCTTTTGAACAAAACTAAAGCACGTATAACGTTTTAAAGTTTAAAAAATCCTTTCATTTTGCCGTGGCAACGAATTACAAAATATATTTAATGTTTTTCTCTTTTCGCTATGTTTTCGAGGCAAAGGGCGGCTGAAAAAAAAACCTATAATTAGTTCTCTTCTGTATGAAGACAATGGCTATCTGTGAAAAAAGCTAATAGTTACTATTGTTTTAGGCTTCTCAGTTCATGTAAAATAATTTTATAAATTATTAAAAAAATATTTTATTTATAAACCTTTTAATGCGTGTGTATTACTGTGTAGTATTTCAGTGTAGTTCTATTTCCCAATAAGTGCATTCGAATTTTGTTTCCAGTGATTTTGTTTCCTACAACACTACATTATTTATATATATATATATATAGTAAGTAATCTATACTTAAATAGTACTCTGTCTATAGGTTCATAAATAAATATGAGATACACATCATTTTTTTTTAAATGCTGTGTATGAATATAAAATATTTATATTTTATTTCACTTAAAAAAATGTGTTACTAAAATATAACTTTTTGTTAATGTTAAAACACATTCTTATAACAACAACTTTATTAACTTACTTTCAACTTTGATATCGCTAATGCGCTAAATATAAAATACAGATTTTTTGCTGTTCGACCAAACTAAAGCTAAAAAGGAAAAGTTTGAGGGCCACTGACGTAGATTAATGTGTGATGCAGGCCGCATGACGCCTGACAGTGCATCTCTTTAGTTTTGATTTTATAATTTCACGGGCGAAATAGCACCAATTTGGTTTATGCAGTAACTTTAGTATGTGTGAATTTATACGTTAAAATTGTCAATTTATGTCAGAAGTTATTTTATGGGTCCTTTTAAAAAAAAAGGAACCCTTATAAGTTTCAAAAAAGGAACCCTTATAAGTCACTTTGTTGCATCTGTCTGTTTGTATGTCTGTTCTTTATCTCAGGAACGGTTGGAGATATCAAGTTGAAATTCATATTTATTCAAGCCATATATTCATATGTACGGGGTATGATTTCATGAAAAAAAAATATTTCTACATTTAGTTAAAAACAAGATATGGCCGTTTAAATCGCAAAAAACGAATCAAATAGGCTATCAGGGAAATCAAAATTCATAGAATACTTCCAGTTAGCCTAGAATTATGAAATTTGGCAGCTAGCATCTATAGGTAGTACTAGTTTAGAAAAAAATGTTCAGGAAAAAATGAAAACTATAAATTTATGGTTAAATTCTAAAAAGTAATCACTTTAAAAAGGGGGGCGAAATTTGATTGCTCTGGCTAAGCTAAGCCTGAATTTCAGAAAAAGCTCAAGACCTCCAATTTTTGACGGAACCCTCGGTGGGCGAACCCGACTAGCGCTTGTTCGGTTTTTTTAAACTTACGTATTTATTTTTAAACTAATAATATATTTAATGTCTTCTTAAGTATTACATATTTTTTCAAATTTAACGAGAACTTATTGGCTTTCTAATTAACTCTCTCATTGTTTGATCATGTGCCACCTAAGCTTATCTAATTAAATTGAATCCATACACATCCAGTTGTTATAAAAAAACATTAAAATATGACATCTATTACTATTTCTTAATAATTACGAATCAATCAACAATCAGTATTTAAACTTTCATACTACATCATCAAAACACTGTATTAGGACAATCATAATTTTTCTTATTTATTTTCTTAGCCATACTATCGAAATTTCACTTAAGCCTTTGGAAAGACCATACAGGTCCATTCAATACCTATCTATAAAGCAGTAATGCCGTTACAATAAGTGATTCAATTTCCTTTACCCAATCGGATCCACTTAAGTATTATGAAAGTAATAGACGAGAGGGAATAGTTTTCTTGCTGACGTTCCTTTTACGATAATCACGGAAAACGCGATTCAATATCTATAAAATATTACAACCTTCTCGTCCGAATATAGGATCCAACGACAATACCAAATAGTTATTCTATTTCTATTCGATATGTAACTCGTAGTCGAATAGTTTCAGACGATAGCGAGCGCGTTACGATTAGTATGAAAATAAACATTCCTTAATGTCGTTTTTTGTAGCATCACGCTATATTCCGCACAAATCATAGTAGGCATAGGGTACATGGGAACATAATTGTAAAGGCTTGTTACTTTTAATAAAAAATAGTGGTAGTAAGTATAGTGACTTCTTACTACATCTAATAAGTTTCTAAGTCCGGTAAAAGCAGGTACCCAAAAAACAAGTTTTGTCGGAATTTTGCCAAAAAAAATATTGAATTTCACTTGAAGGTGATTAAAAGATAAATAAAACAAAAAACATTACGAAATTTCATTTAATGTTTCGGAATTACCATTTATTATCATTCATACAGAAAATATATTGATAAGGAAAACGTGGTAGGTCCTGTACTGTATGTTATTGTTCAATTTAAGTTTGTATTTTATCGAAACAGTAAAATAAAGGGAATCTTATTTCGCTAGATAATATTTATATTGATGTTGTATCTGGTTGGGATTTAGGATTTCAACTTTTGTGTAATTTAAAAGTTTAGCTGAACTTCAGGAATTTTTCACTTAGAATGGATGTAAACATTTTATATACTTCAAGAAAACTAGCAGATGAGACTTCGGGTCCAGTGCTTTCCTTTAAAAAACTCGATGGAACGGCAATAAGTCCTGGAACATCGGACAGGATTACCGGTTTATATATAATGGGTCACCTTCAGGTAAAAAAGGTGTAGCAGTAGTGCTTTCTGGAGAGCTTCAGAATGGGCTTTTTAAAGTTGATCGTCGCTGCTATCGCTTGTTGCGGGTAAAGGTGCTGATTGAGGGCATCATCACAAATTTAATCAGTGTCTATGCCCCCAGGCAGGCTGTAGCACGTCCGAAAAGAAGTCATTTTGGGAGCACTATGAAGAGGTTCTACTTGCTATACTGTCTACCGAAGTGGTTTTAGTTAAGGGGGACTTGTGTGGTCGCGTCGGTAATACTGCTGAGCCTATGAACGCATTCATGGGGGCTTGGACACGGTTTCGTAATAAATTGGGGGAAAATATTTTGAGAATCTGTATTGCGTCTGATTTGAACGTCGTGAGTACGTTCGAGAATCTTCAGCACCTTATCACGTATAAGAGTGGGTGCCACTCAACTCAGATTGACTACTTATTGCCCAAACTGTGTCATATGGACAGGGTAACTAACTGGAAAACCATTCCTGGCGAAAACCTGATGGCCCAACATCGTCTTCTTGTCATGGACTTTAACGTCACTCCGAGGAAGAAAGTAGAAATGTAGGCTTCGAATTAAATGGTGGTTGCATAATGGACCAATGCAGACCAACTCCTGGCATAAAAAGTCATAATTTATCGACAAACACCGAGACTGTTTAGGATGCTTGGGATATAGCTCAATCGGCAATCATTGTGACAGGCAGGAATAAAGAGTAAAAATTAGTAGCTAACTTTGGTTGAATTATAGAGCTAAATTTTTTATATATTCTTGGTATTGAGGCCGGTCGTAGCGCAGCGGCACGAGATGTAACTGCAAAATCGACTGGTTGTGGGTTCGATCCCCACTCGAGGAGATGAAATATTTACTTAAATTTATATTTCCATTTCTTCGCTCTGGTGTCGAGGTTAAGCGCGGCGTTGAGTTCTGCCACTCAACACGCAATGCCTCCAGAATTCGGCAGAAAGTGGGGAACGGAGTGTCTTAACACTAGGTTCCCTCTGCCTACCCTGCTGTGTGCGGGATACAGCGTGAAGCTGATTGATTGATTGATTCTTGGTATTAATATTAGAAATAACTTTATCCACTGCCAGATATTTATCATAGTTTTGACCCCTTCCCAGACTCCTTAAATGCCTAATTGATTACAAGTTAGCAATCTACGAATATAATATAGTAAAGTTAGATCAAGAACAATTCATTAATTACTGGTTAATTATTTATAATAATGTGAAGAAAACTGCTATTTGACCCTAATATGTTTTGAGGCGCTACAGCTGACTACCCTGCTACACACACTACATGTGGCATACATAGTAAAAAAAAGATATATCGCGTAGACGTTTCCTCTTATAATACTATGGTGATAGAATTTATATCAGTATTTATACTTTTCAAAAGGTATCTGATTTCGCTTAGCTAACTTATAACGTAAAAGCCTCAAAAGCGTCGAAAAATATAGCTATACTTATAGTATAATTTAATTTTAGATTCTTAATAAATATCTATTTAAAATGATTCGTTTTCTAGTAGGCTGAATTTTCGAATTCGAGATGTCCTCAGAGGAAATAGAATCCATTATCAAGCTTACAGTCAGATAGATACAGATAGCCCACTGCGCAACAATGGCATTGTTGAGACAGTAAAGATTTTTTTATATTTATGTTTATAAATAATTTATATTTTAAACTAAATAAATAAATATTAACTTTATTATAGCCACTTTCATTTTACTTCATAATACTTGCGAGAATGAACACAGAGTAAAACAAAACAAATAAAAGTAACTTCTCAGTGTGGTTAGAGTTGCCTCAAACTTAATTCTACTATGCTTGAACGAATTTCGTATGATGTGTAAGGTAATCATGAAATAAACATGATTTATTGAAGTCTGTATTATTCGGAGGCCTTCGTGGCGCAGTAGTACAAGCTTGTGTAAGCTCGATGGTTGTGGGTTTAATTACAACTCGGAGGACTGAAAAAAAAAATATTTCCTCACTCTGGTAACGAGGCAAAGCACAGCGTTGAATTCTGCCACTAAACTCGCAATGCCTCAGTAATTTGGACGAAAGTCCGGAACGGATGTGTCTTAATGGGAACAGAGCGTTTTAACGTTAGATTCACGTTCTCATCGCATTGTCATATGCCGATCAACAATAAAATCTTATCTCATCCATCTATCATCTTGCTCTTCTTTATCATTTATTTATTTCTTATGAGCTAAAGGCATATAGCCTTTGACTCATACATATTATAAAAATAAATTACTTTAAAACGTAGTTGTATTTTTAAATAGGTCATAAGTACCAACTATTTATAAATATATTGCACTTTAAGTGACGGCACTCCACGTCTTTACCCAAAACCAATTTTCCATTGAATTGAGTATATTGATAGTTGTATGAAACATATATTTTAATATTATCGTATGAGTCATTAAATATAAAAGAAAATCGGCTTTACGCAGTATTCCGCACACAACAGGTTAGGTAGAGGGAACCTAGTGTTAAGACACTCCGTTCCCCATTTTCAACCGAATTCTAAAGGCATTGCATATTGAGTAACGGCACACAACGCACTATGGGCAATTGAGGTCTGTATCAGATCAAAAATCGATAACTTTTTTATTTGTTAAGATAAACAATTGAATTTTTGCACAAGCATAAAGTATAAAATAGCGCTTTAGGTAAAGTTCAGATATTATACTTTTATTGGAGTATATATATATATATATAAAAAATAATGAAAAAAAATATTTAATTTCCCTAGTCCACACTACTTATAGTAGTTATAAAAATGTATTATTAAATTAGTTTACTAAGAAACAATGTTTCTTAAGCTGTTATCTATTTGAGTAAGAAATTAATAGTTATGATTACACATACTTAGTTAATAAAATATAAAATTTACAAAAACTGATTTACAAGTAGAATAATATTAGAAATGAATGTATATTACATAATGAGTATATTATATTTAATTATACTTGGTGAACTTCGGGATCCATAATAAGTTCATTCACTTTTAAAAGATCTAGGGTATCTTCATCAAGTGCCTTCACACTTTTGCTATACTCGTATGTTTTTCTATGACTGGAAATGTATGGATCTGATGTGTAGAGAAGAGTATGAAATACATCCTCATTTGTAGCTGATTGAGAGCACTTTCTGGCATGATGTAGGCGAAATTTTTGATACTCCTTATTACGGGATTCTTGTGCACCTTGTGCATTCTTGGGATCTCATTCGTTTGTTAGATTCCTTAAATACATGTATTGCGCTTTTGTTAAATCCAAATCAATGAAAACACTCATTGCCTCTTGATCCGATAGCATTTTGCTCTGGCTTGCGTTTTCTATGAGATTCAAATATAGAGACATTGTATCTCGGTCAGCAAGCCTTAGTTTTTCTACGAGTTTTGCTTCTAATTCTCCTATGGAACGCAAGCCCTGAATTGCAGATATGTCCAAAGCCATATTCACTAAATAGCGCGGTATTTTCTTTCGCCTCTTCGTTGATTCTGATGAGTCCCCATAGGGACACAGGGTCCTCCGCGTTTTCCAGAAGACATCGATGGTGAGTTCTAAGGTGCTACTTCTTCAATGATTGGTAAGGTTAACAAATATTCAGAATCCAACCAATTTTCGTGGTTTTTTAAAAAAACGAATCCTTTTACCGGGACGCTTCTGTCCATCGTTTATTAAAGGAACGAATGAGATTCCTTTGAATGTTGCTGACAATAAAACACATGTTGTCTACAGAAACGTGATACTTTTCTTTTAGAAATATTGATAGCTAATATTGACTGCTTCAAGTTTTTTTCCTCCTTCAATGTATAGGAGTAAAAATTCACGCTTGGAACACTTGAAAGTATTAGCCATTTTGAAATTTAGTGAAGACACTTAACAATCAAACGTCTGTTAGTAATTTTATTGCTAATTTGTAATAGTTTTATTAAATTAATTCACTCTTTTTATATAATTTTATAAATGAAGGTAGTGTGCATTTTATTGATGAGTAATACCGCAAAATGTGTGCAAAATGAAGATAAACGCTCTTTTATCAATAAATAACAATAATTTAATTGAAATTTACCGCAATCTAATCAATTAAATAGTACAACATTAGAAATTTCAATAGATAGAGTTTTCTTGTTCCCTGACTTGTATCGTAGTTTTCGTGATAACTTCTAAAACCGCACGTTTCCGCAGCTGATTTTTATAAATGTTATTTATGAATATCTGGACTATAAAACAACATTTTTATAAATGTTATTTATGAATATCTGGACTATAAAACAACATCAAATGTAACGCGTCGGTAGACGTCGGTAACTGTCAAAAGTCTCGATGAACTTTAAGTATGTACTTTTTTTCTCTTCACTCGTTGTTAATATTTTTTATAGGAATATAGTCACAAAATCCACAATATAATAATTGTTTTAAAATCTACATACTATAGGCTTTTTAAAAATATATAACACTTTATACCTATTTGCACATTTTTTTTAAGGAAATTAAGTTTAAAATATCGATGCGAACAACCTGAAATAGATATTCTTACGTATTACAATTTCTCACAATAAAATAAAATATATTCCAAATGTAATTCACAAAAAAATTATTCATTACATTAAAGTTCCACTATTATACTATTTAAAAAAAAATAAAAAGTGCGTCAGGGACGACTTTAGTAAAAATGAATTTTGATCTGCCGTTGTTCTACCATTATCCATAGTGCAACGCCGCGCTTTGCCTTCACACCAGACCGAAAAAGTGAAAATATACATTTTATATAAATATTTCATTTCCTCGAGTGGGGATCGAACCAACAACCTGTCGCGTTTACAATCACACACTTGTGCCCCTGAGCCACGACTGACCTCATTAAAGTTAGTCATTAAATATACATATAATGATTGCGTATATAGTATTAGTTACTTAGTATCTGAGTCCATGAAGACGTTATCGGTTTCCAATACCCATCATACACTTCGAACGATCTTCTTAAGAATTAATCTTATACAATATAAGAGATATACTTGTATATTTCTTTATACCGATGTGGTTCACTGAACTGGATAATAATTGACATAATGATTCCTAATGATAGTGGTAATAGTATCAACTATTACCTATAGAGTTAATCTAAAATAATTGTGGATGATAAATACCTAAATAGATTTGTACCAGCTGAAGTTGTACAGTTTTAAAATCTCCCACACCAAGGAGTAGACAAAAAACAAGATTTTTAAACATTTTTAAAGTGTTATTCCACACTTAGGAAAGAAAAATACTTATTTAGAAAACGTATAAAAATTTGAACGCAGCGGGACTCGAACCCGTTCCAGGAGGCGCGGGTTCGAGTCCCGCTGCGTTCAAATTTTTATACGTTTTCTAAATAAGTAAAAAACAAGATGTTAAGATATACTTCTCTCCATCTTTATTAGATTTTAGATTAAACGTTGGCGTGCGTTGTCTTACCAAACACACTCAAATGACGTAGACTCCTTGAAAAATATTGTACTTACAAAAAATTGAGAATTTATAGTAAAATATATAATCAGTTTATTTAATACTTGTACCATTAAGCTCAGAGAAATGCCTGGGACTTTCAACCACAGATATAAGCTTCAGGAGCCCCTTGCATTTATACTTGCCTGCACTATTTCAGCTCAGTACAATAATATGAAATTATCGCAAAGAAAATAAAACTTTTATACAAATTAGTTACAAGCATGGCTGCCTATAAAAAACAATGTTGCCATAACACACTATAATTATCGGTAAAGTTAACAAATTAATATTATATTTTATACATAATCATTCTTTGAAGTGGAAATCGAACCCAACACAACATATTATGTCTAAGAAACACTTCATTGAGAAACCATTTTACAATGCTACCCTGGGGAAGAGATTAGGAGATTCTTATGAACAAAGCATAAATTGTTTCTGCTCAACGCGCAATGAAATAATAAAAGATAAAATAGTTCTGTGTAATTTAAAGTAAATACTCATCTGTATTAAACAAGATTAGCCGACTGCAGATAAAAGTAAACAGTTTTGAGTTAAAATTTTTAAACAACTGCTGTGTAGTAGAGAACTATATTTTTTTAGACATATCAAATCACCATAAAAAAAACATTTTTTCTTTATTTTCCTAATTTTGAGGTTCTTACTGGCGTAATGTAAGAACTAAATGACAAAGTGGGGAACGGAAGTGCCGAAATGAAAACGGAGTATTTTAACACTAGGTTTCCAAGTTCCCTATGCCTACCCTGCTCTGTGCGGGAAACATGAACCTAAAAAAAAGTAAATGTATGTATAGTTTTTTTTGAGTGTGTTCTCAAAAATCTAAATGTCTTAATAAAGCTAATTTAAAAGATTAAAATAACATTAAAATTCATGGAAATAAGTTGGCAAATATTTTCTTCATGTACATATTTATATATATCGCATATTCGATGTTGGTCACAATATCACGATGGTCTTGGAACTAAACGCCGCCATCTGTCTGTCTCGTTAGAGCGGGGAGATAATTGAAATAATACACTGTTCTTAATGGAAATCGAACCCACAACCAATGGTTTTTTTTTTGTTTTTAAAATACAACCTCCATCGTGGTGAACGGAGACTTTTTCTGCTTTGTGTTCTGTTACCAATTTTCGACACCTGTTTACTCTAAAATATATATCTATGTTGATTTCACAAAATTTTTCCTTGTTTGATTTATCGTTGTTTATTTTTACTTTATTTTTATTATTTATGTTTTACCCAACCAATGGTTAGGGATTATCAGTTGTGAAAGGAAAGCGAAAAAAAATCTAAAAAGTAAGTTAAAACAAATTAAAAATACACCATCACTTTATACTCGTGTATCTATATCTATATTATGTAGTTTGTTTATCTATATATATATATATATATATATATATATATATATATATATATATATATATGTATGTATATATAAAGACAATAACGTAGCAGTATACTCGTACGCCCGTAGCAGACACTCTAATACCGGGATTATGAAGAAAAAGCGATCCTATCCTCAAATTGACGAAACTAGATTACCGTATATCGGGTCATTAATAAGATACACCTAATTAGCCGTTGCTATATAACGCCTAATTGAATAGAATAATGTACCTACAAATGTTCTTGTAGGTAAATTTATTGTATATTTTTATTTGTATTTATTTTGTTCTAAGTACTTGGGGCTAGTCATGGCGCAGCGGCACGAAGTGTGACTGTAAAATCTACTGGTTGTGGGTTCGATCCCACTCGAGGAGATGAAATATTTACTTAAATTTATATTTCCATTTCTTTGCTCTGGTGTCGAGGCTAAGCGCGGCGTTGAGTTCTGCCACTCAACACGCAATGCCTCTAGAATTCGGCAGAAAGTGGGGAACAGAGTGTCCTAACACTAGGTGCTTACCCTGCTGTTTGCGGGATACAGCGTGAAGCTGATTTAATTTTTTTTTGTTTTAAGTAGATTTTTATAGATATTTTAAATTTGTTTGCTTTTATACTTATTTAGAAGTATTCCTAAGTGTGGGATAACACTTTAAAAATGTATAAAATATTGCTTGCTTTTATTAGGTCGATCTTTTTATTTTCAGCATCACACTATATTCCGTATGAAGCAGGGTAGATAGAGGATGCCTAGTGATAAGACACTCCGCTCACCACTACCCGACGAATTCTGGAGGCATTGCGTGTTGAATGGCGGAGCTCAATGCCGCACTATTCTTTGGCGCCAGAACAAAGAAATGAATTTATTAAATATTTTTTTTCCTCGAGTAGAAATTGAACCATCTACCTGTCACGTTTAGAGTCACACGCTTACTAACATAACTAACTCACAAAAATAATGAAATAAAAAAAATCACATACATATATTGCCTACATGGTAGTTATGTGCGCATCTTGCTACGTTCGAAGTGAACAAGGACTGTATTAAATCCTTGTTTCTGATCGGAAATTCAAATTTCTTCTTGAAAATTTTCTTTTATCTCCTAAAATGATTTGTATGCTCAGTTTTTTTTTCAATATAATTTTTATATTAAATTGTTATGTATATGCATGTTAAATCAGATGCCTGGTCCATCCAGAGTCAACCGCATTTTAATTGTATTAACAATTAAATATTATCAAGTAAACATTCATTATTTAAAATATATAAAATTTTTTACGTAGAACGGGATTTGAACCCGCGCCTCTTTGGAAACCGTCCAAGCGCTCTGACCAACTAAGCCATACGTTCTCATCGGGCTACGTCGAAATTCTTATATGCTTGTCGCAACTTATTTTTTTATAAATTTTTATATGTTTTCAAAAATAAAAAAAAACACAATTATTTTTTTATTATTTTGTATATATATTAGACCATAAATAAGAATTCATTAATTGTTAATTAATGAAATTGCAAAAAGATAATATTCTTAATATTTAATTGTCATTGCAATTAAAATTTACCCAACTTTGCTAATACTTACATTTCGCTCACTCATCACTTTTCGTTTTGCTTTATAAATGAAAGGAATCCATCTACTCAATACATTTAATATCAATAATTCTAAATAAAAAAAATTGAGTTCCGCCACTCAACACGCAATGCCTCCAGAACTTGGCGGAAAGTGGGGAGCGGAGTGTCTTAAACACTAGGTTCCCTCTGCCTACCTTGCTGTGTGCATACAGCGTGAAGCTGATTTAATAATTCTAAATTTCACAGTATATTCATATGCAATACTATTTACATATGCTTACAGATTGAATTGTAACGAGACTGTTGATTGCCGCACTTATTTGCGAATGTAATACAATTTTAATTAAGCGACGTGGAAATGAATAATTAATTATGATAAAACAATTGGATCTTACACGAGAAAAGGCATACGTTGCTAATTGATTTTTATTTAATTACTTTGTGATAATTGTACAGAATGTTGTACATTTTAACATCAACACGCAATGCAATACATATTGTGGATGTGTAATACTAGCTTTAACCTCCGGCTTTGCACGTTCGGTCGTGGAAATTATTAACGGTTTTGTATTAGTCATTCTAAGTGCTCGAGGTAACTAACTATGCTCGGAAGCGCAGTTGGTTATGTCACAGCGATTAACGCCGGTTAGTATAATATATTTTCAATTTCAACCGGTAGTTCCTAAGATAATAACGCTCAAACAAACTCTTAAGCTTTGAAGTAAAGATTTTTAGTATAGTCTTTTTTTACATAATATTACATAAGTAATGGTATCCGTAAATAATAAAAAAATAAAATGGAAAATTGTCTCTCAAATGGGCCAGTAGTGTAACGATACTTTGTACTCATTAAACGACTAGCTTAGTCCGATCAACCACTGAAACAGTGTTGCTATTTAATATGTTTGTAAGAATAATGATTTTTTTGATAATTAATTTTACTTTAAGGTAAATTATATATTTTTTAATAAGTAAACATTTTACAGAATGTTTTAAATATTATACGATCATTTCTGTATGTCTGTACGTAAGCTAGCCATTTTAAGCAGTAATCACGTCAGCAGCGTAAAAACTTGCTTAAATATGATTTTTTTTAAAGGGATCAGTTATCGATCTGGAATCTTGGAACCGGTACAATAAGTGATTGGAACTATTAAACTATACTAAACTAATTATTTATAATTTATTATTTTAAGTCATGTCAGAAAAAAAATTAACTACTGACCAGCTCATCCACTTTGAGTAAGCATTCTAATCTTAAATTTTTTGTAATTTTTCATAAAAGTAGTTTTACAATTAAAACTCCTTTACACTTGCCACTGCCACCGTATATAATAAATATAAAAAATAATTATTTTATAAATTATAATTTATTATCACCATATTATCAATAGTATATATTGCTTTAGTTCGGTTCTTCGTCTCTAGTTTTACTCCACGCTGTACCACCGCCTCATCTGTATTCACTGTGAGATAACAGTGCACGTTATTTTGTTAAACGGATTAAATTTGGCCGCAGCTGGATTGTTCGTGTAATGGACACTATGTGTATGAAAGTGCTGTACAAACTTATCATGATTACCCTATAGATGCTAAGACTTTTATGATCTATGTACCATGATCTTATATATAAAAAAACAGATTATTATTAAAATATAAATCGATCAGCTTCGTGCTATGTACCGTACACAGCAGGATAGACAGAGGGAACCTCCCACCCCAGTGTTAAGACACTTTGTTCCCATTATTTCGCCGAATTCTGGACGCATTGCGTGTTGAGTGGAACGCAACTTGTTTTGACACCAGAGCGAAGAAATGAAAATAAAAATATTTAATTTCCTCTAGTAGGCATCGAACCCAAAATCAGTCGCGCCACAACTAGCCTATAAATTCTGAAATGTGAAAGTGTTTTTTCTTATAGTTTTAAGCTATTGTTGAGGAAAAAAGTAATTTATTTCAAACAAACTCCTTTGACCATTTACCTATAAGTTATAAATTAAAGCATAATTTAATATTTCGGGCAAAGCTTTACGACTTCAAGCAATAAAACAGTAAGTAATGATTTCCACCTACATACGTACGTTCAAAGAGAAAGACGTAGAAAATTTCGACTATAAAACTCACGTTGAGACGACTAAAGCTACATTAAGCAAATTGCACAAAACAAACATATCTAATAATTACGCTTCGGGCACGGAACCACGTTTTGCAGAATTATGCTACCGCCATAACTTTTTCAATCTGAACTTCGACAATTAAATTTACTTTGGACTTTAATAACATTTCAATAAGCGTCGCGGATCCGTTGATATTCTTTTGTTTGACTCCCCGTCAGTTCTTTTGAGTTTTTTTTTATCAGCTTTACGCTGTATCCCGCACACAGCAGGGTAGGCAGAGGGAATCTAGTGTTAAGACCCCAATTTCTGCCGAATTCTGGAGGCATTGCGTGTTGAGTGGCAGAACTCAATGCCGCGCTTAACCACGACACCAGAGCGAAGAAAATGGAAATATACATTTAAGTAAATATTTCATCTCCTCGAGTGGGGATCGAACCCACAACCAGTCGGTTTTACAGTCACACCTCGTACCGCTGCGCCACGACTGGCCTCAATTATTATTTTAAGTTAATAACTAGAATGTTCCTGACGCGACTCTAAGAAATAGGTACATTCGGCACAAAGGCTCGATAAATAGCGAGTGCCATCTTTTCGTACGCGTATACACCATTAATCTTAACATTAGAAATTCATTCAGTAAGAACTCACTCACTTGGTTTAGGGCGAATTATAAATGAAGTGTCACGTAAATGCTGGCAAAAAAGTGGTTAAGAAAGATCCCTCTGCATACATATATATTATAAATGTTCTCACTGTGTTTAGAACGTCGAAAACTTTGTATAGGAGTATAATATATCTATTATTATTTTTTTTGGCTTCACGCTGTATCCTGCACATAGCGAGGTAGGCAAAAGGAACCTGGAAACTTAATGATAAAACACTCTGTTCCCATTAAAACACATCCGTTCTGTACCGTTGAATGGTTTTGCTTCGTTACCAGAGCGAGGAAATTAAATTTTTATTTCCGCGAGTGGGAATCGAACTCACGACTTGTAGCGTTTACGGTCACACGCTTGTGCCTCTGCGCTACGACTACCCTCAATTATTAAAGATAAGAAAAAGATGAAAGATAATTGTCGAAACGTACCATTTGATTAAACCTTATGAGAATAACGCTTCATATCACCGGATATTGCAAAACAGAGCGACGTTTCATTGTTTGTAATATATTTGGAACAATATCCTGGTATTATATTCATACGCCTATATAGTAATATACAGAAAGTAATATTATTGAAATCTACATAGCTATCTTTGATTGGACTTCAAAAGATATCTTATTTTTCTCATATTCAATCTTTTTTCTTAGTAAAAATAAGAATGATATATTTTTTTGCTTCACACTGTACCCCTTATATAGGCAGGGTAGGCAAAGGAAACCGAGTGTTAAGGCATTTCGTTCTCAGTAAGACACTTTCATGATTAACTTTCCGTCAAATTCTCGAAACATTGCGTGTTGAGTGGTGGAACTCAACGCCACTCTTCGCGTCGTTACCAGAGCAGGAAATGAAAATATTAAATATTCTAATTCCTCAAGTGGGAATCGAACCCGCAACCTGTCGCACGCTCGTGCCCCTGCGACCAGAACAGGCCGATAGATTACATATGAAATACAATAAATAAAATACATCAAACTATTCGCGCTTCAGACAAATCATAAAGAACCAATGCCTATATCATTAAATACATTCAGCCATAATCAATTATTCTCCTTCTGCATGCTAATTTACTGTCTGACAGTATTCAAAAGAGGATGGCCGCAAAAAGGGGCGCTCGGTCTTTTGTCGCGGGACGTCCTCACAACCACGGCTGACAGTTCACCGGCTCTTCCAGCTCCACGATTTGTGTATAGATAAGAAGGACTTTATTAAATCGATTTCTCGAGCCATAATAGGTTTGTTTATCGTAGCCTGTTGACCTATTCTAGTGATAGGAAAGGATTTTTCTATGATTAAATTGAAATGTAAGTAATAGATAGCCCTAACATCTATATCTTTGTTTATGTCAGAAATTAATCCGTTCTCCTCTGGACTGGCCTCATTTTATTTATTTTTATTTATTATTATTATTATAAACTATTTATAGGGCGAAAGATATAAGGGAAATTTCAGACATATATGTAATGAAAAAATTATTAATGTCATACAAATTTCCGAATAGCTAGAGCGTTCTGTGTATTTACATAAAATTACCAAAAAGACTTACCGGATTAATAGAAAACTTGATTAGCTAGTGATGGGTCTTGACCCCCGTTAATTCGATTGAAAGAGATTCTTACTTTTTTATTCGTACTCGTTTAGCTGATAGAATAGGAATCATTTCCTTATTTCCAGAAATTATTTCTATCGAACAACTAATTAAAAATATATATTTAGCAAAAAGTTCATTAAAGAAATGTATAAAACGTATCTTAGGTATATTAATATAATTGACTTCTTTCAAAAATAATTTCTATATCTATATAATCGTACATATGTATAGCAAATAGATACGTTCTAATGTCAAGCATATTTTTTTCGCTTTTGTCGACATACAAAAAGCCGTTAGGACCCTCCATATTTGCGTGAACTTCAAGTAGGTATTATTTATATGCGACATCAAAAAATATTAAAAAAAAAATCAACGTCATGGACAAGGGCAAATAACAAGATGATTTCGATTCAGAGCCGGCTAACGAAGCAACCGGAATAAAAATAAAAAGAATGAGTTGCAAAAGCTGTCTGAACTACGCAACCTGCCTTTGATTCATTACAGTTTTCGATTAGCCCGGAGCTCGTCTGATTTTAAAAAATGTTTGTTATACGAAATTGCTAGTTTCACCTATACTGCGCGATGGGTGCTTCGGACGAGCAAAATATTTCATATAGACCATTCTTGTGTTAGAAAAAACAGTTCGTTCAGTCCTTTTATGGCGTAAGGACTGTACGATATTTGTTTGTGTACTTGTTGTTTGAATTTTAGGAATAAAGCAGCTCTCATCTCGTCCGCCTTTCTTTCGATAGATTTAAGACAAATATTTATCTTTCTCATCACTGTATTCCTGCATGTAGCAGGATAGGCAAAGGGAGCTCGGTGTTAAGACACTCCGCTCCCCACTTTCCGTCGAATTTTGGAGGCATTTGATGTGGAGGCGCGACACTAGAGCGAAGAAATTAAAAATATGTATGTTTGTTTATTAGTGAATGAGAAAGAAATTAATGTTTCATATCCTCGATAAGGAATCAAACCCCCAACCTGTCGTTTACTGCCCCTGCGCCACGGCTCGTCTCAATTATTGTTTTCATTCGATTAAAAATAAATATTTATATTTATGAAAACATCAGCTAAGAGGTCTAAATTTACTGTCGTGTGACAGTAAGCAAAATTAAGTATCACATATACATATATGTATATTCTAATAAAAAAAAACTAAGTCAATGCTATGTATAACAATTTTTTTATATTGTAAATTGAAATGACTTAATTGGGAGATAAACTTAAAATCTATGTACAAATGTAGGTAGATATAAAATATGAAACCAATAATATTTCTATTTACAATCAACTTTTTCAGCAATATCTAAGAAATTGTCATTGAAACACCTCAGTGAATCCAGACACAAATAAATAAGATGACGAAATACGAACCGTTCAGGGGTTAAAATAAAAAACAGTTTCAACGATCTCCGTCTCATCTATACAAATTCTCGATCCTCAAATCGAGTATAGCTAAATCGAGTGCAAGTCGCAGTTGACAACTCAGTCGGGCCCTTTTCCAATTTGCGTTCAAATAAATGGAAACTCTCGAATCACATAAATGAATACGGTGGAACAAATTGATTTCTCACTCAAATAGAACAGTTCGCGGGACGTGCTCTATTTAATATACTTTTCAGAATTATTTCTATATTATTTATTATATTAATATACCTACGATACGTTTTATATATCTCTTTATATATCTCTTTTTGTGTGTTAAAGGTTATTACCTAATTAATGATTTTGTAAATAATATCACGCCTTGAGAATGAAATGCTCGCTCCAGTCTGTTTCAAAGGTATCATTGTCACAGATAATTAAATATGTATTTGTTTATGGTCAAGACCCATCACTAGCTAATCAAGTTTTCTGTTAATCTGGTAAGTCTTTTCGGTAATTTTAAGTAAACATACAGAACGCTCTAGCTACTCGGAAATTTGTATGACATTAATAATTTTCTTTATTATATTTTATAAACACTATATAATGGAATATTTTTTTTTAGCTTCATGCTGTATCCCGCATAGCAGGAACACTTTCATTATCTACTTTCTGCTGAATTCTGGAAACATTGTGTATGTAGAGAGAGAAAATAAAAATATTAAATATTTTAGTTTCTTGAGTGGGAATCGAACCCATAATCTGTCGCGTTTACAGTCGCACGCTTGTGTCCGCTACGCTACGACTGGCCTGAAATTCTGTAGTATGTAATAACTAAATATATTTTTGTAAATTTTGCTTGGTAAGTTCTCAAATAAGTTCTCAAAAGGTTCTTGTCTGGTAATATAAATATCTTATACATACATATACATATATAGATACAGATAGGCAATTAGATATATTTTAAACTGGAAAAATATCAAAATAAAGTCGAACTTATGATGTATGCCGACGACACCGCCCTTTATAGCGGAGCACCGCTTGAATCCTAACCGAAAGACTGTAACGAGCTGCCGATGCTCTAAGCGATTGGCTCAGCAAGTGGCGGGTTGAGGTTCACCCGGAGAAAAGCATAGCCGTCCTCTTTTCCCGTAAGCGTTACGAGACCATCTCGAATATTTACCTACAAGGCAAACCGATCCCCTGGGAATCCCAGGTCAAATCCTAGGCGTCGTACTAGACACGAAATTCTCTGGCCGCATATCACGTATGTCAGAAACAAGGCTACATACGTCACGAACAGGATGTACTAACTCATTTGCAAGGGGAGTAAAATATCACTTCGAAACAAGCTGACATTGTACAAAACTTGCATCCGTCACATTATGACCTATGCTTGTGTTATGTTTGCTCACACCACGATAGCACCTCTTTCAGAGGATCCAAAATAAACTCCTCCGTATGGCATCCGGGTGCCCATGGTACATACACAACGTGGACCTACATAAAGATTTCGAATTACCTCGTTAAAGGAATTCTGCAAACGCCTAGTGCAGATTCCTACTCCACCCACTCATAGTCAAAGCGTGTCAATATGCTGCTCATTCACACCCGCTTCTTCGACGCCTTCACAGCGTCCTTCTAGACACCGACGACCCAATTACAGTCGTAAACGCCCAGTACATAGGCAGAATTCATTCCTCAATCCCTCGACACACTCTCCGCCGCCGTAAAAGGCGACGAGGCCAGTCCTATCTCACAGGACGTCGATGTGGCCCAACGGTTAAACTCCCTCCTGATTAGCGTACACATTGCATTCCCCTGCGATCGACAACCCTTCAATAGCGTCCATCAAAGCTCGTATTTTTTCTTAAGGGACTAGCTGTTCTTGCCCCTTCCCGCCCGGTGCCGGTGACGCTGTCAAGACCATCCCAGGTCAACAGCAATAAAGATAATTCAAAATAAAAGGTTCCTCAGTTTCTCTCGAATTTCAGAGGTAATGCGTGTTGAATGGCGAAACTCAATGCTACGCTTTAACTCAACACCAGAACGAAGAAATGAAAATTTTAATAAATAATAATTCTTTCGCCCAAGTGGGGATCGTACTCACAACCACCGTGTTATAGTCATACAGCGTGAAGCTGTTAAAAGAATATATATTTGAAGAAAACATAAAGGCAAGTATAATATGAATTCCGTAAAATATTATACTTTAATATGAAACTAAAATACATTGAAATAGCATTATTTCGACACAAGCCCGGATACTCACACGACATTCGAACGTGTGACAGGTGTAATAAATCAGAATAGCGTCTTTGGAACTGTCACAAGCATGTACATACTTACGAAATTTCCCGTATAAAATGTTATACTTAGGTTGGTCATCCATCAAGATGTTTATAGCTCAAAGAAAAATATTTATTGAGCTAAAATTTTGTTGAATAATAAATGTAATGTATGAGTATTTATATTATAAATAGAACTGGAGTTAGAATTATTTGTAAGTACATAAAATTATTACTTAAAGCATATTCCTAAATGTGTTGAGGTTAGTCGTGGCGCAGAGACACAAACATGCGACTATAAGAGCGACAGGTTGTGGGTTCGATTTCCATTCGAGGAAATGCGCGGCGTTAACTTCCGCCACTCAACATGCAATGCCTCTAGAATGTACTAATGAGGAATTATTTTGATAGGATATGTGGCGCTGTGATAAGCTTGTGACTGTGGGCACGGCGGTTGTGAGTTTGATCCTCACTTGGGGGAATAAATTATTATTTATTAATATTTTCATTTCTTCGTTCTTGTAACAAGGCAAAGCGCGGCGTTGAATTCCGCCACCTCAACATGCATTGCCTTACATTTTCGGCGGGAAGTGGGACATGGAGTGTCTTAACACTGCTATAAACGGGTTATAACGTGAAGCCGAAAAAAAATCAACACATTAACAAATAAAAAATCGTTGCTATATATCACGTGGAAGGTTAGATCAAGGTCCCTTTGTTTGTGCCCTCCTGTGCGTATCGCGCACGAACCACATCGAGGTTAGTCAAGCGTCGACAAATGCCTAATTGAATTTTCAGCGGCGATATTGTTGCGCTGTCGAAAAGATTTACGTATTTACGAAAGATTACCTTAATATGTGTCAAAATGGTTGATAATATCCTGAATATTTTTTGTTTTTTTTTTTTTTAGTTTTAGTCTGTATTCCGTAGTGCCAGGGTAGGCAGAGTTAGTCTTGTGATAGCCTATTATTTGTCGAATTCTAAAGTGCGTGTTGAGTGGCGAAACTCAACGCCAAAATTGTTTCTTTTTAATTTTAAAAAATAAACTTTGTACATATGAAAATTGTGATGAGTAATTCTAATATACCTCCTTCCAGAATACTTCCTATGATAGTTCAATGTTTATGAATCTAAGAGCTCTCTAGGTTCACTAATGTTGTCTTTGGTCAAAAAAAATATTATACAGTAAAAGAAATGTTGACCGAAGAAACTTGACCCTGGATATTGTTTCATTATATTTTTAATATTTTTTATTACAGTCACTTTATTTTTATTTTACTATTTATATAAAATTTAAAAATTGAGGCCAGTCGTGGCGCAGCGGCACGAAGTAAAACCGACTGGTTGTGGGTTCGATCCCCACTCGAGGAGATGAAATATTTACTTAAATTTATATTTCCATTTCTTCGCTCTGGTGTCGAGGCTAAGTGCGGCGTTGAGTTCTGCCACTCAACACGCAATGCCTCCAGAATTCTGCAGAAAGTGGGGAACGGAGTGTCTTAACAATAGGTTCCCTCTGCCTACCCTGCTCTGTGCGGGATACAGCGTGAAGCTGATTTTTATATAAAATATATATATAAATATATTGAACATTTTACAAAGCTAAATCCTAACCTACTTTCTTTTCCAACTAGCGATTAAAGTAATAGTGCCTTTACTGAAAAGTTTCCACGTAATTTGAACATCAGTCTCACATTCCCAACTAAGGGTCCTCGAGTTAATTGAAAGAGATCGACCGTCAAGGGTTCTGTGTCGAGAGAACAAACAGCATCATACCACTTTTACTACGTACAAACACAGATAAATTAGGAAAACTCCTTTGGCAAATGAAAAATCTTTTGAAAGGTAAAACTGAGCTGGCATTTTAGCGCTATAAATACAACAATAAGTAGACTATATTATTATCTTTTTCACGCTTCATTTCTTATAGAAGACAAGGAAGAGAGAATCGAATATCAAGATACTCCGCGATACTTCCACTTTCCGTCAGAGTTCGAGATATTTTCGTGACACAGAGTGAAATATACTCAATGATGAAATATACTTAATAAATAAAAGTATGATATTAAAGGCAGCAAAACTTACAAAAAATATATAAAATAAAAATGAAAGCAACACTTTTCAATAAATATAAGCTGGAAAACGGAGTTATTGTCATTGTCATCTAGACCTAACTAAGTAAAAGTAGAAATTCATAATAAAACATACTGACCAATTTGTGGTAAAGTAGATATTTGCCCCTGATTGAAAACTTTGATTTTTTACTTTATTCGAAACTTAGATTTATCATTTTTCGAGACAATGTCTTTAGAGTGGCGGAACTCAACGCTACATTTTATCTTACTCTAGCGGAGAAATGAAAATAGTATATATATACATTTAGGGGAACAACCTACAATCATCGCGTCAGACAGCTACGGCTAGAAGCTGTAAATTATTGTTTTTTCGATGCAAAATATAGATATAATTCAATAAATAATAACTTTTTACATAAATTACTACAATATATTGGAAAATTTAAGTTTCATCAATATCGCAAACAATATAAATCTATTATGTTTAAACGAAATATTAACTTGTATTAAATGTATAGCATGAGTTAATTAATATTAATATATTGAATATTTTCAATTAAATCCACTGCCTACTCATTGTTGAGTCTTTTTAATTAAACCTTTTATATAGATCCAGATTTAAATTCAATTCAGGTTTTTAATTAAAACTTTCTAGTTCTTTTACGATTTATTGCAAATGTTGGAAACTAAATTCTTTTTATGTTTAATACTTTAAGAAACGGCTACATTGATTTAGCTTAGCTTTGTATAATGCTTTGCTATTATAGTTATACATATTACATATCAAAACTATGAATATATATAATAATTGAAAAGTCAATTATGTACGTATGGAAATATTTCGATAAGAGACTTTAAAAATTTATCACCAGTTCTTTTGTGTGTCTGTTTGTTTGTTCACAAATCTATTAGACAGAAGTGTGAAAACTATTAGACAGAAGTGACAAAATTTCTGCGTGGTAAAAGCTTTGAGTTTAGAGCTATATTTTTTTCAGTTTCTATCCTGCCGTTCAATGCAATTCCCACAGAAAAAAAATTAACATAGAGGTGTATTTATTTGAAATACTGATAATTATTAATACACAAGTAATTACAATAAAAAAAAAAATTCTAATCTTTAATTTTTAATTTTTGAGGCCAGTCGTGGCGCAGAGGCTCAAAGTGTGACTGTAAAACCGGCTGGTTGTGGGTTCAATCCCCACTCGAGGAATAGAAATATTTATTTAAATTTATATCCATTTCTCCGCTCTGGTGTCAAGGCAAAGCGCTAAAGCGGCGTTGAGTACCGCCACTCAACACATGTCTCCAGAATTCGCGCGGCTTCGCCCGCTTGAACTATACGATTATTTATATAATACACTGAATTACTTTGTGTTCTAATATTTTATGTTTGCAGCGCACTTACTATAATGGCTTCTAATGTGGAAAAATCTGAAGCTTTGGTATCATATTATAGTATTGCTTATAATTATATATAATTTAGATTTTTTTTTTAATAAAAAGTACGACCTATCTTGCTATTTATAATAAAACGCTTTAGAATATATTGTAAATAAAAAATAATATACTACTTTGAATTATTAAAATAGTTTACAAATGAGTAAAAAGATTTAATTATGAAATAACTGACTTTAATTAGGATTCATTTCTGATATGGTTCTTTCTGATCACGTTTTTGTGATTTTTTTATATAGAGTTTTAATTTGGACAAAATACATTTGTTTTAACTTAACTGTTATTATCATGAAAATGTTTAATATGTATGCATATTGTTATTTTTTCTTTGTTTTTTAAGCTCTACAACTCACATAGGGAATCTGGGAACCTAGTGTTAAGATACTTCGTTCCAATTAAGGCACTTCTGTTCCCCACGTTTCGCTAAATTCTGGTGGAATTACAATTATTGAGTAGCGAAACTCAACGCCACGCTTTGCCTTGATACCAGAGCGAGAAAATTAAAATAGCTCCTGATTTATGTAAGGATCACCTGTTGAATAATGACAGTTGGCTTCCGCCATTGTACTTCAGCCGGTGATTTTCTGGTTTACCTAAACCACCACTGGGGTGCTGCTATTGAAAGCAAGGGAAATGGCCTAGCAATTCATTTGGATATGTAAAAGGCTTTCAATCAAGTGTGACACGTGTCGTTTTTGCAAAGCTTTTAGCATGTGGGCTTCCTGAGAATTTACGTAAGTGAATAGCCAGCATTTTATCTGAACGCAGCATCAAGGTCACTTTTATACCTGGTTCAATTTGATTGCGCGTTAATCATTGAAAAACCCTTATTTACGGTGAAAACTTTCATTTTATGATATCACCTGATAAGGTAATATATAGGCAGGTAATATAAAATAATTTTAGTATGAGGTAGAACAACTTGTTCACATACAAGGTAGAACCGTTTGAATCAGTAGGGTTCCAATAATCTGTAAAAGGCTTGACACTTGCTTTGAAAAATCTAAGCTATTACCATACCGAAATTAATTAATTTCTGACCAATAGATTTTACACGATTCGCTTACAAACTAATAGACACCCAGACAGATAGGCAGACAAAATTTCTCTCGAGTGGTTTTTAGCCTGTGGTAACGACGCATTACGGACCTAATTTTAACTTTTTAGAATCTGTAGAATACGAAATAGATTATTTTATTCACTACAAACAAACACACATATATAAGTACTAAATACTTTTTATATTAGGACCTTGGATAAGTTCTCGCTGTTTTTTTAAAAGATGGCGTTGCGC
>JAAIXJ010000616.1:266431-313585 GCA_013403705.1 Heliconius hermathena | reverse complement strand
CGAAAAATGGCTTGATTCCTGGATTGCCTCGAAAGATGAGTCGTTTTTCCGACAGGGGATTCAATTGCTACCAGAGAGATGGGAGAAAGTGGTCTCTAATGATGGACAATACTTTGAGTAATGTCATTGTAAGCATTATATTTTAAATTATTTTTTTTTAAACAAAAAAAAAACAACGGGAACTTATTCAAGGTCCTAATATAATAATTAAATATAATCTTATATCTGATAGCGGGCGAAGCCGCAAGCGATATGTATTTAATGATTTAAATCGGATTTTGTCCAATTAGACCATGTTAATCGTTCTATACAATGATCATTAATAGTCCCAGTAAATCGTATTATAATTAATTGGGGTCAACAACATTCCTTTTAGGCTCAACTAAAACTACATTACGTATGTATATAAACATGTACATTAATACAGCTTCACACTGTTCCACCGAATTCTGGAGGCATTGCATGTTAAATGGCGAAACGAATGGGAATCGAACCCACAACCTATTGCGCTTACAGTCAAACACTTGTGCTCGGCGCCACGACTGGCCTCAAATGAAGTACTTCGAAAGTTTATATAACAGGAGCAATATGTTCACAGAATCTTACATAGTGTGAGAGAGCACGACGGTGAAATATATACATACATCTGTTGCCGGCCAAATTACCTCTACTTCGCAGAGCTGAAGGCCGTAATCGTCTAGATTTTGTACCAGCAAGGTGTTATATTACATAGAATATAACAGCCGAGCTCCAAAGACGTGTACGGTTGCATTAAAAATAGTACTTGACTTAAGTAATTACTTAAGGATCTCTATAGAAAGGCTATAAAAGATTTCTTTCCATTTTATTTTATAATAGTATGGAGCACTTGGAATAAGATACGAGTAGATAAGAGAGTGGTCGTGGATTCAATTTGTTTCGGCGTAATATAAATAATGTCAGTGGCGCAGTGGCATAAGTGAGCGACCAATACGTACTTAGTGTAAACGGGTGGGTTGTCGGTTCGATTTCTACTACAGGGAATGAAATATGTAATTTTTTCATTTTCCTCTTGCTATGGTACCGAGGCAAAGCGTGGTGTTGAATAAAGCGTTACCCAGAACTAAAAACTAAACAGAACGATTTTTTTTAAAATAGTAAATAATAAATAGAAAGTAGCGTTTTATAGTTTGGTTCCCTTTCGAATTCCGTAAAATGCAAAAGATGAAATAATGAAAAATATACAAACATATAACTGCGATGCATTCTTATTTTTATCATATGTTGCGTATTAATTATGTAAATAAAATAAAATAAATCAGCTTCACGCTGTATCATGCACCCACACATCAGGCTAGGCAAAGGGAACCTAGTGTTAAGACACTCCGTTCCCTACTTTCTGCCGAGTTCTGGAGCCATTGCATGTTGAGTAGCAGACCTCAACGCCGCAGTTTGCTCGACACCAGAGCGAAGAAATGGAAATATAAATTTAAATAAATTTTTCATCTCTTCGAGTGGGGATCGAACCCGCAACCAGTCGGTTTTAAGTCACATTTTGTGCCCCTGCGCCATGACTGACCTCTATTAATATATTGATTATGTATATGCGTTTATTTCTTTCAAACCTCCTTTTATTTGGTGTCGACTTTTTTTAATGAATGCGATGTCAATCATCTCTTCTCTACCATTAGTGTGATTGGCATATGCATTCGTATAAAACGAATAAAATAAACGAATAAATAAAGATTTTCCAATAAAGAAAGTATATATCTTTTATTATAATTGCGTATAATGCTGCTGTTTTAAACTATACTTAGTCAATAACTGTGTGCGCTCTACGATTTTATTATAAGAATCCATAACATGATGTAATGAGGTACCAGTTTATATATAGATATAAAAAGTTTGAATTTTCTTTTTTTATATATATTCAATACAGTGGTCATATCTAATTCACATTCAGAGAGATCTTAAAATGATTACAAAATACCATTGATTTAATCTGGAATGTATTGTTTTATTGCCGATCGAATATCAATGAGGCTAATTGTGGCGCAAGGACACATATGTAAGTGCGACAGGTTTTGGATTCGATTCTGACTCTAGGAAACGATATATTTAATATTTCCATTTTCTTTACTCTGGTTTCGACATAAAGTGCGTTGAGTGCCAGTACATTACAGGCAATGCCTTCAGAATTCGGCGGAAAGTGGGAAACGGATTGCCTTAACACTAGGCTCCCTCTGCCTACCACGCTAAATGCGTAATACAGCGCAAAGCTGAAAAAAAGAAAATAATGATATTCAACACTAACTGCCCCAGCTGTGGGGGGGCTTATACAAAAACAAGGCACTATATTTTCGCTTAGAGCCCCATTACTTTCGTTAAGCACATTACACACGAAGAGAGCGATTTAAAAACTATCAGATCACAGTGGATTGCGCAAATGGCGAACGGTGGATACAAATTGTTTTTTTCCCAGCAACATTAAGCAAATAACTGGTATTCCGCTCACGCAATCTGCCCCTAATGGTGCGTTAAGATGTGACTTAAACAACTCGATGACTTACGATTTCTTCCTGAACTACTCCGATCCTATGCTCCAGTAAACTAGCTGGTCGGAAGTGGCTTTCTAATTTTTACCATGGAATTTCTTTTCTAATATATAAGAATGGGACTATTTTATATTTCTGTGTTAAGAATGAAACTATTTTATTTGTTTATTTTACAAAAAAAAGTTTCTTTTCTTAGTAATTATCTTTGGGTAGCGGAATTTTAAAAATCTCCCTACAGAGATGCTAACAACATAAATAAGTTGCAACAAGCGTATAAAAATTTCGACGTAGTTCGATGAGAACGTATGGCTTAGTGGTCAGAGCGCCTGGTCGGTTTCCAGGAGGCGCGGGTTCGAGTCCCGTTACGTTCAAAGTTTTATACGTTTTCTAAATAAGTATATTTTTAAGATTCAGACGTCAGGATTCAGACTAATATGCTTTTATTATACATACATACAGATAACGTCAACATCACAGCCCCGCCTTTACTTTATAATAATGGCGTAACAATGAGATTGAGCAATCACTGACTGACTGAGAGAAATGAATGCTTCCCGCTGGCAAGTGGAAAGCTTTCAGCTTTGCACTAAGTATTAGTTTTGAATTTTGGTTACAAAGGGTTGCAGTATAGATTTTGAAAAATACTCAATTTAATTCAATATTCTCATTTAGAAATATCTGATCAATTCGTTGTCGTATTCCTCATTTTATTTATTTATAAGCATAAACGAGGTGTTATAAGATTTTTGCTTGCGTAACCGTCACGTCCGTATCTTCATATAGTGGTCACCGCAATAAAGCTATCAGCTTCAGTATTAGAATTGCCAGATTCTATCTTAGGGATAAGCGGTTTTTAAACGTTTTAAGTAAATGAGGCCGGTCGTGGCGCAGTGGCACGAGGTGTGACTGCAAAATCGACTGGTTGTGGGTTCGATCCCCACTCGAGGAGATGAAATATTTACTTAAATTTATATTTCCATTTCTTCGCTCTGGTGTCGAGGTTAAGCGCGGCGTTGAGTTCTGCCACTCAACACGCAATGCCTCCAGAATTCGGCAGAAAGTGGGGAACGGAGTGTCTTAACACTAGGTTCCCTCTGCCTACCCTGCTGTGTGCGGGATACAGCGTGAAGCTGATTTTTTTTTAAGTAAATGAAATAATTTAAAAAAAACGGGACCACGCCTGTCCTCTGACTGTGACTGGCTCATAACTTATATATAATAAGCATTAATGCTTAGAGGTGTATAGCATTAGTTTTTCTGTAATGAATACCAAGACTTATAAAAACCTATAAGTTGAAGGATATTGAAATAACAAAATTTTGTAATCTTTATTCAACAAAAGTTAATTGCACGGGTATAAATTTAACAAAGTTTTTAATATAAACTCCAAATTCGAAAGTACATTAATGAGAAAATAACATAGAATTACTCGACTAAACTTGGATTGAATAAACGATTCTGTTCCGACATTAGTGTCACAACTTTATGATTTAATTTTATGTTGACCATGTTTTAAATTTAGTTTGTATTTTTGTTTTCTATTATATAAAAGGTTTTATTATACTTTCACTCGTATCCCGCATATAGCTCGGTAGGCTAAGATAACCTAGAGTTAAGACTATTGCTCACGTACCGTTAATTTTATGTATTGCAGGTTGAGTGGCGGAACTCAACGCCGAGATTTTTCATGATACAGCACAACTCTCGTGTTTTTATACAAACGCTCTGCCACTGCGCTACGACGACCTGTAACTTTTTATATGCTCATATTATTGTGCATGGCGTTTAGTGCTGCTATTCAACACGCAATGCTGAAAAAATATATTTTATTTGGTTGTGTGTTTTGAGTGGAGAGCAGAGAGCAACTCTTAACCGAGAAGAACATAAGATAGAATCAAGAAATACAGATCTCCAAGTTTTTGAAACTCGTACGCATTTCAGTTGGAAAGTCATATCTAAGTACAAAAAAATAATTTCCATATTAATATGGAATCTTATTTTTTTTTGTTTCTACATATAAGATTAGAGATTATTATATTTAAGATAATTGTGATATTTGTAAAAGAATAAATATTTATCTATAATCAAAACCCGTAAAAGTTTTTTAATCTAATAAAACCTGAACTTCGAGACCATGTTTATTTATGAAAATTGGTATTTCCGTCAACCCACGAATCGCGATGGCAAGATGCCACAAGGTCCAGGATCTAGTGCCCCAACCGTGCAGACCATGCGGTAATAGCGTTAAAAGTGATATATTGCACGAACACTAGTGAAATTATAAATACGACGTCGAACAAAGCTGTATCGCCGCCCGTTTTAATTTACAGCAGATATTGAAACCGCAGCCTCACGCGTCGCACCGTTGGAGTCGAAATTGTTGGCAATCGTTGCTATTTATTATTTTTTTTTTAAATATTTTTTTTTGTAAATGTTTTTACTGTGCTTTTATAGGTGTATATATTGTGATTTTTTTGCGTAAATATCATTTCGTAAGCTCTGAAATGAAAAAAATGGATGTAATTTAAATCTTGAAATCGTAAGTAAGTTTTCAATTTTTTTTGTACCGATGAGTCGTGGTACCGATACATTTTAATTTATACCATGCACACACATATTTTTATTGCATTAATATCAAATACTAACGTAACTAAAGATTTATTAGATACGTAAAATTTTTTTAATGTAAATGGGTCCACTAAAAAAATGAAAACGTACATTTAAAAAAATATACGTTTCATGAAATATATTTAAAAAGCGTTAAAACGTTAATTCCATGCAAATTAAGGTACCTTTTGACCGGATTTCCTTAGCCTTCGTGCCTCATAATGAGCCGAACGACCTCTTCCTCAAAAAAAAAAACTCTACTTTACATAAGTCAAGTGTTACATTATGCATACAAACTCGACATATTTAGCATCTTCCACTATGTTCACTTATTTCGTGTCAGTAACTGGCCTTATATAGTAGTATAGCGGTTTAAAAGAACAGGTGGATCATATTTATGTTGTCTCAAAATGCATAATAATGTGCAATACCCAGGTGGTGGGTGTTAAAGAGAAAATCATTAAACTAAATTATGCCTTAATAACTCCCACTCGGGGAAATTAATTTTTAATGTAAATTTATATTTTTATTGCTTCGATCTGTTGTCGAGACAAAGCACGGTGTTGAGTTCCGCCACTCAACACGCTATGTTTCCGGAATTCGGCGGAATGTGGAAAACGGAGTGTCTTAACACTGGGTTCCTTCTGCCTGCTGAAAATTAGCCTTAAATATTGTATTAAAATGACAGGTAGATTATATTTATGTTGTCTCCAAATGCAATACCCAGGTGGTGTTGCAGAGAAAATCATTTAGCAAAATTATGCCTTTATAGAAAAGTTAATAATTTATTCTCTATCGATTCTCCATTTCAATCGATTCTCTATATCTATTCTTGTCGAGAGCGTCAACTCTTATTAACTTGGTCTGGTAAACACCTTATCACAAGTTTACTACGGTAAAGATAAAACAACACCACGCACCAATGACCATGTCTAGTGATATGCACTGAGTACAGTCACATGGAATTTAGATTGATATTTTCTAATAAACTATAAATGAAATCAAATAAATCAACTTCACGCTGTATCCCGCAGCAGGGTGCAAGCAGAGGGTACCTGGTGTTAAGCCACTCCGTTCCCCACTTTCAGCAATTTTTTTCGATGCATTGTGTGTTGAGTGGCGGAACTCAACGCCGGGTGTTTGCGTTGGTGCTAGAACGAAGAAAAGAAAATATTAATAAATAGAACTTCATTCCCTCGATTGATATATAAATTACAACAGTTGCGTTACAGTCACAGCCTTGTGGGTCACGATGGTCTCCATATACATATATTATAATACCTATTTGTATTATTTAATTTTTTTATATGTACCGTTAGATCAGTTAATTAGAATATTTTTTATTCGTTTGTTAAATACCATAACGTACTATTTATATTATTTATTATTTTTATTTATTAGAAATCATGTTGAAAAATACTTGAATGAATTTTCAGTGTCCAATTTCACCTTAATTTCGCTTAATGTGACTAAAATATTTATTGTGTTCAGAAGTCAAAATTCATCATTCAAATTAAACTAATCCCATGATCACAATCTGTATAATTTATTATTATAATCGACGTATTTAATAATTATGACTAGAAGCAAAAAAATAATTAAACACTTTTAATCAGTCACTGTACATCAAATAGGGTCGAATAGGAGACAAGCTTAGAGCTACTCGTAGCTTCAGTGCATTAAATTTGACAGCGTCCTATACATTTAGTTAAGCTGGCTTTTATCAGCGCTTCGCCACGCAAAATGAATACAGGTAATTGTGGCTCGCTTTAAATGAATAAAAATTGTTCCAGACACCCACCCTGTGAAATTATTCAATTTGTAATATGGAAATTGGGTGATCGAAAATTGTAATTGTCTCCGATTTTAATTGTTGGACATGGATTGCTTTCATAAAAGTTTATAAAGTTATTAATTTATATATCTTCGTTTATATGAAATGTATAATTATAATTTAATGAAACTTTAAGAGTGCAATTTTTCACCGACGTGTTGTTCCATTCTTTACGTAATCATTTATAAGTCCTATACCGATTTCAATGTTTATGAAGATTATTACTAGGGTTAGGGTTAGGAAGAGCACTGATGGATGTTCGCTCAGGGCACCGTATGCTCAGAACCGTGGGATTTTTAAACGGAGACAGAATGAACCCTAAAGATATCCAAGAAGAATATGGAAGATTTATATTTTTCACACAGTGGGTTTAGTAAGATAATCAGAGGAAACTGCACTGGATCATGAGTCGCAGATTGAGGATAATGGATCAAGGATTGTTGATCATGGATTTAGAAATCATGGATTATGGATTGAGCAACATGGATTATGGATTAAGAATTAAATATCATAGATTAAAGATTAAATATTATGCGTCAAGGATTAAATATTCAAATAATAGGGACCAGGGACTAGATACTAAGGAGTAAGGATTAAGGATACAGTGTGAAATTAAAAAAGTATTAATTAGGTATGAATATTATCAATTCATTAATTTGAGGCCGTCGTGACGTAACGGTACATATAATAGTCGCGTTTACGTCTCACCATAAACACGACGATTGTGAGTTCGAAATATGTTCGTGAAAGAGAACTATTTTCATTGGCTCAGCCTGATAACAAGATAAAGTACGGCATTTTGCCACTCAACATCGGATGTGTCGAATTAAGCGAAAATTGGCGAACAGGGAGGATGCAGACTGAACCTATTAAATTATTAAAAAATAATTATAATAATATACATATAATATATAAACATATTTTATGTTTTTTGAGGTAGTGTTGTGGATTTGATCTCCACTCGGGGGTATGAATATTATTTATTAATATTTTAATTTCTTTGCTAAAGCACCAAGGCAAAAGCCCGATATGACCCAAAATCGGGGAAAGTGGGTAACGGACTGTACTAGGTTCCTTCTGCTTATCCTGCTATTTTTTTTTATGGAAAAGACAAGGCAAATGAGCATTCGGGTCACCTGATGGTATGTGATCACCGCCGGCCACGAACCCGTGCAACACCAGAGGAGCTACAGATGCGTTGCCGGCCTTTAAGGTGGGTTGGGCGCCGGAGCCCGGCATTACCTGATGCGAAACGCAGTGGCATAAAGCCACTATGCCACGACGGTTTTAAATGCCGGGGGTGGTAATGATCCGATCGAGTCTACCCATGCGTTGCCATTGCTGGTGACGTGACTACCACACGTACTTTAGTCGCCTCTTACGACACCACCAGTATCAGGATGATCCTATTCTAGGCCGGGATCGCACGGCATAAAATATATGCGGAATATAACGTGAAGTAGATTTTTCAATATATCTTTAATGTGTTTTATATATTTATTATTCACATACCACACACGTATACTTATTTTAACTTTTTTCTCTTTGCATATCTATGAATTTTCTTGCAGTTTTTGAAAAAGAGCATTGTATATTTTAAGATATTGGGTACTTTCGAGACTTAGAACGCAGCCAGGTTTATACGTTGATTAATTTGATGTATTGCAATATTCAAGTGAAACATTTTTTATAGTAAAATAGTTAGAGATCTTTAAAAAGCTGGGATAAATCGCAATCATTTAATAAGTCAAATGACATCACTTTATTCTGTTTTTGTATTAACTTCATATTAAATAATAAGTATATTTAGATTATGCATAGCTCATATTCAAATATTAATGTTTCTATACGAAATATTGTTCTTCATATTGTATATTAATATTACTATTAAGAAATAAGAGATAAGCTAATGAATACAACCAGTGAAGTAGGCGTAATAATGAATTGTACGTAGTAGAAGACGCTGTATCTCGCACGCAGCAGCGTGAGAGGGTACCTAGTGTTAATACATTCCGTTCTTCATTTTCCGCTGGATTATGGAGGCATTGCATGTTGAGTGGCGCAACTCAACGCCGTGCTTTGCCTCGACACTAGAGCGAAGAAATGATTCTATAAGTTTAAATAAATATTTCATTTCCTCGAATGAGGATCGAACCCACAATCCTGCGTGTTTACAGTCATACACTTGTGCTCCTACGTCACGACTGGCCGTCGGCGTTCGAGAGTTATAACGCCAAAACCTCTTTATAGCTTGTCAAAGATCTTGGCCTGTCTAGAAATATCATCAATTTACATCTAAAATTCTTTCATGTCAGTTTGGGTATTGCAGCTGTTAACGTGTTTTTCTGAATTAAGCCTACAATCCATGGTTAGTTCACGGTACGCTAAGTAGTTTCTTCTCTTTCATAAACGTAAAAAAAAAATATAAATATTTTATAACTGTAAAACCAATTTTAATCAAATATTGTACCCCTGAAAATATTTTTACAACGAATAATGCTACAATATCACAATATAAATTTCGCCACAAAAATGAAACATCGCAAAATATTATCCTTACCAAGTATTCTATTACAAAAGTACGAAAATTAGAAGATTAGGTGGAAATTTAACTTTTTCTGTAACAATCCTCTGTAACAGTAAACTTTTGAAGAAAACATTCGGAATCAGCACAAAGGGGACTTCATAAAAACGCCGCAACTCCATTCGATGTACTGTAATCATACCGAATTCCCAATCTCGAAACTTTTTTCATCTTCATCCACATCTGCTTTGCTTGCCGTATTTTGATTTGAATTGCTGTTTAAATTTACTTTGTATTTTTATTGTTATACTATTGTATAATACATTTATTTTATAACTAGTGGCTGCCCGCAACTCCAATTGTGTTAACTTTATGACTGTTTTCAGTACTTCCATTTACTACACGTTATTGTTCAAAATTTAGAGCCAAATTCTTTGCGTTATATTTTGCGTGGTGGAATACAACGCCACGCCTTGTTTAATTTAAGCGACAACTAGTATACTATTTAAATATAATCATTTCTAAATTTCATTTTTTTTTATTTGTCAAAAAAAAAAACCAAGTATATTATAATCCACAACGAATAAACTTTGCTAAAGTGCCATTGCCTCACTTTTTTATAAACTAGTCTATTATAGTTCCTCACGGAATGTTTCAGATCTTCAATTTTTATATGTCAATGAGAAATGCCTATTATTTTTAATAACTTTTACTTAGATGGCATTTTATTAATAGGTGCTCCAGATATTTAATGTCATTGGTCTGCTTTGTTTCTTATTAAGCCAATTATTAGTAAAGTAATATCAGTTTTATTAAAATCCGTCCAGTTGTTTTAATGTGATTTTTTTATAAACAACAAACACACACATATATTTTTAAAGTATTATAGATTTTGATTCTATTAAAATTTTCTCATTCTTCAATTTTTTTTTGTGTAAAAATAAAAATATGAAATAAAATGTATCAACATATTTTTTACTGTTTTATGTCTAAATAGAATACGGACAAGATATAAATCGAAACTTCTCTATAGTACTAATAATAACAAATAAGCATAACAGTCTAAATATGACAAACTTAATCACTACTTAAAATAATTGACCTTAAAAAATTAAAATACCTAATTTTGTATAATATTTTGCAATTGCAATAAATATTACTAAGGTGCAGAAACTGGATGAAGTAATAAAGAGAGAAGAGATAATAAATCATAATTACTTATAAAAATAAAATTCTATTATACTAAAATTAGATTGAACATGCAGTGAATTGCGCAAAGGAAATGAATAATGCGCTTTGCAGGCAAATGGTGGCTGAATAAAATATTTTCTGTATCACGTATGTGAATATGAAAAAAAAAACTTTTTTTTTTTCATTTTCGAAATATTGCACTGTTTTCTCTAAATAATGTTCACAGATGTTAAGTTTTAGAGTATTGAGATGATTTATTAACAATTGTTGGTAGTGGCTATTCTTACCACATACATACCATAAAATAGGTCGTCTTTTAAAATATTTATTTTTATATATATTTTTCCAATTCCGCCACTCAACATGTCATGTCTCCAAAAGTCGGCGGTGTGTCTCAACACTAGGTTCTCCCTACCTACCCTGTGTGCGGGATACAGCGTGAATCAGTAAAAGTGGTCTTTTATCACCTTGTGCATGCATTGCGAATATAAAATTATCGTTAGTTCATATATTTTATTTAGGTATCAAATTTAAAAAAAATCCACGAGGACATGTTGAAGTTATTGTTGAGCACAATGCGCTGAACGTGGCGCGTGAACGGCTCACTCGTCAACACGGGACGCAGTCTACAGCCAGAGTCAGCCACTTATAAAACGATTTCTGAAATAGAAAAACTTTTCTTACTTTTTAAGTCACGCGAGTTTATATATTCACTATAGACTCTTCGCAAAGTAAATAAATATATCAAGAATCCAATCTGGATTGTATATTAAACATAAGTGCTAGGATTGGCAGTTTTCCCTATTAAGTAGACAGTGTCCTTAATTAACCATAATTTTAAGAAACCAAATAATAGTTTTTAATGTAATATTTATAATAAATATATATTACATTAATTAAATTAAGTTAGCTTCACGCTGTATCCCGCATACAGCAGGGTAGGCAGAGGGAACTTAGTGTTAAATCACTCCGTTCCCCACTTTCCGTCAAGTTCTTCGGCATTGAGTGTTTAGTTGGCGGAACTCAACGCCGCACTTTGCCTCGACACCAGAGCGAAGAAATGAAAATATAAATATGAATAAATATTTCACTTCTTCGAGTAGGGATCGGTTCGATCCCCACTCGAGGAAGTCGAGTCGATTTTACAGTCACACTTTTTGTGTCTTCGCCATTTTCCTCATATATTACATTAAAAATTACTATTTAAGTTTTATCTTTTAAACAATGTTTAAATTAAATAGAAGAAGAGCTGCCCTGGCACAGTGGGTAAAAGTGTGAGACTGTTGACGTCTGTGGGTTCCATTCCCACTTGGGGTATAACACATTTAATATATTCATTACCTCGATTTGGAAATAAGGCAAAGCGTGACCTTGAGTTCAACTCAAAATTTGGTGGAAAGTAGGAAAAAGATGTGCGTGATATCCAGGTTCCTTTTGCCTACCCTGCTATGTGCGGTATATTGCGTGAAGGGTAAAAAATAGGAAAATAAAAAAATATTACAATTAATAGAAAAATGTCGTTAAATAATTTAACTGTAAATATAAAATAATGTAAAAGAATTAAAAAGTATTGTAATCGTTCTAGTGTCGAGGCAAAGCGCCGCGTTGATTGCCGCCACTCAACACGCAACGTTTCTAGAAAAACGAAGAAAAGCTTTCTCTAAAAACTGGGGAACAGAGTATCTCTTAACACTAGGTTCCCTCTGCTATAATACTGTTTGCGGGATACAGCGTGAAACTTTAAATATATAGCTCACAAATATTTCGATTTCCACTAATTTAGCCAGTGATACATCTATTAACGTACAAAATTCATAGAGCATTCTAGTAACCGCCTTTGTTTCTAAGGTAAGTGAAACTTCAAACTCGCCAGATAGCAGCAGTCGTTTAAAAGAGAGATGAGATATTCTTGTAATACTATATTCTATTAAAACTTTCCTCTTTCTTCGTTAATGACTTTTTAAGTCGCCTAGTCATATTCAAGAAGAGATTAGGGTAAAATAGGTCATTTAATAAATTTTATACATATAATGTCTTTTGTAATACTGTAGGAATAAGAAAAAAGAAAAATGATGAAAGTTTAGTTAATTTATTTAAATTGTGTTAATACGTTTCAGGTTTTGTACTTATAGTAATATAAATGTAGTAAACTTTTATAATGTAGTTATATTTTATTAACTGTCAAGAACAGAACTTTTTCAATTTGTTTATTTTCAAAGCTCCACTGTAGAAACCTTATCAACTTGTTGATATAAAAAAATGTACAAGATTCATCTATCTGTAGAAGAATTTGAATGAAACCTGTTCTAAGTCTTTATTTATATTATTTTCAACTGTTGATGTAGAGGCTTCCCCATGGTGCAGCAACATACTATCTGACTAATCGCAACAGTTGTTGGTTCGATTTCGAAGAAAGAATTATTTTCTTTTTTTTTAATGAAATTAAAACGTGGTGTTGAGTTCCAACACTCAGTGCAATATACATTTGATATTTATATAAAATTTTAACCTCTAAAATTATCTGTTCTGATTAAATGTTTGATGTCGAATCAAACAAGTTAGCTGAAACATATTGTTAGTAACTTGAGATTAGTTACGTAGATTCATTCAGATATGTATCCAAGACATCCATTGAGACGGGTCCTGGGTTGCCAGAATTAATTACCAAAGTTGTCAGCTAGTTACCTACACGAACTAATCTTTGAACGTACCTACCTCATTACGGGTTTATTCTGCTGGCTTGTTTATACTGTGAACAGTAAAATTATATTTAATTTATATAAATTAAATAAAAAATAAATTATAAAATTTTTATTAATTTACTAGCTAAGACCTTTAATTTCATTTGAAACTTATGATAAGAGTGTTTTAAGAGAATATAAATTCTGTTATTTGGTAGCGCGGCCATCTTGGATTTCTATATTTTATACGGTATATTATTGTATTGTCACCAGATAAAAGGTCTACACCAAACTTCAAGACAATTGGTTAACAAGGAGGGCGTAAAATTTCAGTTACTAAATTTGACCCACGATAAATAAAAAAAAAACAAAAAAAAAATTAAAATATTAAATATTTCATTTCCTCGAGTTCAAATCGAACCGACAACCTGACGCGTTTGTGTCGCTGCGGCACAACTGGCCTCATAAGATACATGTAAGCCTCAAAGGTGAAATATAACAAAATATATAATAATAAAACACTGATATACAACATCAAAAATAATAATCTTAAAAATATTGAAATATGGAAACATGCAATACTAATATCACTTAATTAGCAAGTCGAGACCGGCTCTTTAACCTGGTGGACGTAATTGCGCGGGTGTGGATCCTTTGGGAGTTTTTAAACCAACCTCGAACATCGAGAGGGCGATAATGAGGAAATAACATCGAATTACTTGGGCCTATTTTGTTCCCAAACTTAGATGGAATCAACGATTGTATTTTTACATTAATGTTACATTTTTGATAGCTCCTTTTTAATGAATAAGATAAGGCAAACGAGCGCATCTAGCACCAGAGGAGCTACAGGTGCGTTGCTGGACATTAGGATGGAGAGAACTTTTTGAAAGTACCCTTGTCGTATCGACCTGGAAATACTGCCGCAGGTAGCCTTATTTGTGTGGCGTGTGGAAGGAAGTTCCTACGGGACGTCATAATAGTGGAGTGCCACGTATTCCGGTGGTGAGGATAATATTTAAGCCTGTGACGTATTGTGCATGTGCAGTTAGCCAATTCGGCGGCAGGTACCGAGGCAAAGAGTTCCCAAAATATTCCCTATAATAAATGTGATAGCTTGTCGTTGTTTCGAATTTCCACTAGTACACCCTATGTACTAGTGATTGTTCGTAAGTTATTACAATGTACAATATAGTTATAATTGTAAAGTTAACGAAATTTTTGTCATCAATAATTTGAGCAATGACAACTTGAGTTGGATATTCTATATATTGTCGAAGGCTATAGCCTAACTTACTTAATTGGAGCAGATTGTCTAAACTTCCCAGGTTTCCTCTGTCTGCCCTCTTATTTTTCGAAATACTAAAAATGTATAAATATGGAGAAATTTACTTTATTGTACGTGTACTATGTTTATGATGTCGTTATTCCATTGTCACAGGGACTACAGTCAGCATATGTAGTGTGTGAAATCTGTCAAGTAGAAGGACATATAAATCAAATCAAATTAAATCAGCTTCACGCGGTATCCCACACACAGCAGGGTAGGCAGAAGGAACCTAGTGTTAAGACACTCCGTTCCTCTCTTTACGCCGAGTTTTGGAGGCATTGCGTGTTGAGTGGCGGAACTCAAAACCGCTCTTTGCACACTAGAGCGAAGAAATGAAAATATAAATATAAGTAAATATTTGATCTCCTCGAATGGGGATCGAACTAGTAATAATAATAAGAAAAATTCTAAAACATTAATTAACCATTAGTTTTTCCCGTTACATTTTAAGTAGGGCATAAAAATATAACCACGCGTCACTATTAAGCCTCACAACAATGAAAATGAATTCAAGTGACCTAAATAAAACAACAATTGTTTTCATATAGCATGAAGCTCATAATATAGAAACCAGTTCTTAATTAGAACTAGATGGTATATTAAATATGTTTAAAATGTTACATTATTATAATTAATAATATTTAAATTATATTGCTTTTTTATGAAGTGGTTTATTATCTGTTTTTTAATGTTAGTGTTGGTAGTATATTAAAATGATAGCAAATCTTTAACACTAGGTTCTGAGGTTTCCTCTGTCTACTCTGCTGTGGGCGGGATACAGCATGAACAAAAAATTAATAAATCAAACTGTAAAAAGCGTTTTTGGAATGCTCCAAAGATATAGACGATGATTAAGGAATACGAAATAGTGAAATAGTTTGTATCTTTAATTCAAAATATATATTTATATCCTGATTTGTATTTTATCTGTAATTAAATCAGTTTATTTCGAGTATATCTTGTATACAACTGGTTTCGTTTCCGCACATTACATTATCTTTTCATTAAAACCGGATGCGTTATTCCTAGAACAACAAAGTAAATTTTAAAGACTGTTTATTCCCTTTTATGTTTTAAACACTCCAGGCCGTTATGGTCGCACACGTCTTATTAGCATTTATATAGTTAATTAATCTTATGCGACGTGGCTAATCTAAGGTTATTATTTTAGCCCTTTAAGATCAAATGGCTCTGTGGTTTACTACCCTTATTTAACCCTGGATTCGTCGCTAGACACTTTCATACAAAAACGGTCGCTAATGGGTAAAAAGTACCACATTACTCATAGTTTACTATATTAAAAACGTGGATATTAAAATTATCTTTTTTATTTTGTTCTATTTGTTTGTACCATAATCTATAAACTAATAGTAAAATTCATAATAAAATATAATATTTATTAATATATATAACAAATAAAATAAAGAGATTCAAAAAAATCTTCAACTCTATTCTTCATGTCATTGAAAACTTTACAGTTAGTATTATTTTTGCTTTGGAAACAGACAAACTGAAATTATATAATATAATAAGACATTATATGGCTATATAATATCAAAAATCACTTGAAAAAAAAACATCGGTATTTGTGTTAAAATTTAATTATTCTCCACTTTTTGATAAAAACTGCTACAATTGGTTGCATGTTTTCGGTTTTCGGTCTTTGTTTTCCAATTTTTCCTTCAGTCAAAATCGTATGTTGTTTTTTATTATGGTTCTTGTGGAGATTTTTTTATGATATTTTTTTTCGCGGAGCTCAAAGCCGCGCTTTGCCCCACGAGGAACTTAGCATATTGTATTCGATGTTTTGGGTAAACTGTAATTAAAATTAATTGTATTTTAGTCTCTTTGGACTTTGCTAAATAAATAACTTTCAATGTAGACGTAAAGGCATATCTAAGCATTTTGCCAATTCCTTAAACTTCTCCATCGTTGGGCCAAACGAACCTCCCGAGTGTGCCTTATTCACTTTGATAATAACGTAGGCATTGATACTCCAAACTTTGAAAAGTCCATACAATATTATCATTATTTAAAAAGTATTCCCTCAATTGCACGCGTAATGTTAGCATTTTCTGATCTTGAAAATACCAAGGAATGTCGGGAATGTTATTGTAATCCGCTTTCTGCTGAGCATCATTGTCNTATATATATATATATATATATATATATATATATATATATATATATATATATATATATATATATATATATATATATGTTAATAAGTTGTAACATAAACAGCTACCGGGTAATTTTCACCCATTCTTGCTTTACATGTCCACAGCGTCCAAGGACGTGGTGCTAACTGTCAGCCACTTGGGAAGTCTTGTTTTTAAGCAGAAAGGTATCTAAAGCAGTAAGCCTCTAAATTATGTAGAAAAATAGATATATACGTTTTCGTTACCTCTGTGATATTTTTCACCCGGTAGCGACGAACGCCGGGTTGAACAATTTTAAAAAACAGTAACTATCTTATTTGCTATGGCTATTTTGTGATTATATACATATTAAATTAATATACAAGTTTACGCTGTATTACGCATGTAGCAGGGTAGGCCAGGGCAGGGTAGGTAGGAGCCTAGTATTCAGATAACTTTGCTCCTCATTTTCCGCCGTATTCTAGAGACTACTTTACTGTTGACTAGTGGTAGAGCTCAACACCGCTATATTACTGGACATATTTTGAGTATTATAGATTTTTGGATAATTATGATGTATTGTACGCGGTACATTTAACAGCACATACACAATGTAGAGCCTGTACTATTAAGGGTAAAAAACTTTTTTTAGCTAAGCTAAGTAAGGATTCACATTATAGTGCCAGTCTAGTCCAGTTTCTCGGTCCGATCACAGTCTGTTAAAAATATTCCTACATAAGAAACAATGAGAGTAATCAAACTCTCGTTCAATCCGTCAAGTTCCGGTCCAATTACATATAAGAATTTCTCAAACAAGAATCAAACAAGATCGGACCGAGAAGGAACCATGACCGGCACTATAGTAGTCCTTCACATCTAATAGAGACAATTTTGAAATTTTTACAGGAACGGTATATATTATCAGTATCACGCTGTATATCGCTTATTAGACAGAGAGAACCTAGTGTTGAGACACTCCGTTCCCCACTTTCTGCCGAATTCTGGAGGCATTGCGTGTTGAGTGGCAGAACTCAACGCCGTGCTTTGCCTCGACACCAGAGCGAAAAAATGGAAATATAAATTTAAGTAAATATTTCATCTCGTTGAGTGGGGATCGAACCCACAACCAGTCGGTTTTACAGTCACACGTGCCACGACTGGCTTCAATTTTGTATAATATTATGAAAAAAAAAACAATCAAGTTTCGATTTCGTACTTTTTTCATATCTACTGTAATGGTTTAATAACTTCTTAAGAGTTTTCAATTTATATCAAGCGTAATTAAGTTTCATTACGGACTTCTACCCTTGACTTCTGTCTGTCTACAATATTCGAATAAGTTCATATATATTAATTTGACATAATAGTATTAAAACTTAAATACAAAATAAATAAATCAGCTTCACGCTGTATCTCGCACATTGCAGGGTAGGCAGAGGGAACCTAGTGTTAAGACACTCCGTTCCCCACTTTTTGCCGAATTCTGGAGGCATTGCATGTTGAGTGGTAGAACTCAACGCCGCGCTTTGCTTCGACACCAGAGCGAAGAAATGGAAATATAAATTTAAATAAATATTTCATCTCCTCGAGTAGGGATCGAACCCACATCCAGTCGGTTTTACAGTCACACTTTGTGCCCCTGCATTACGACTGGTTTCAAAAAGTTCTTTATACCTTACTGATTTATTACCACCAACATATTGGTTGCTTATTCTAAGCTATATTTGGTAAACAGTGATATTTGTATTAAAGTTACATAATGTGTGCTGTGAGACTTTCGTTAAGCTTAATTTATATCTGATCTTATATGCGTAAGATTAAAACATTAGTCCCTTTCTAGAATGTGTTAAATATATATGTATTCACCAGTGAAATTATAAGTAAAATAATAAAGTGTAATAACAAGATAAAAATCGAAAGGAGTAGACGAGTTATTTAATTGTATTTATTTGGTTTATTTTAAAATTTTCTTTCATATTAGGTAAATAAGTAAATTTATTTTATTCATTGTTACAAACGTAAGCCCAACTGCTTGTGAGTTCGATCCCCATTCGAGGAAATTAAATATTTATTCAAATTTATATTTTCATTTCTTCGCTCTGGCACCAAAGCAAAAGCCCGGCGTTGAGTTCCGTCACTCAACACGCAATATCTCCAGAATTCGGCGGTAAATGGGAAACGGAGTATCTTAACACTAGGATCCCTCTGCCTACATTGATGTATGCGGGATTTATCTGCCGATTAATTTTTCTTATTTATATTTAATGTATAATTTTTTTAAATATTTTTTTAAAGATTAATAATTATGAATAATTTAGTTTGGCTGTTTTTATTATATTTTGGTAAATATTTTGAATAATAGAACAAAACTGTAATCATTAATATAGTAAAAAAATTGGAGAATCTGTGTATAATTATTTAATTAATGTATCGTAATGGTATGGTATCAGAAATAAAAACTGTTGTTTTTGTTTTTTAGCTTTACGCTGTACGTCCAGCAAACTGCAGGGTACATATAGGGAACCTATTATGTTTAACTAAACACTACAGACTCGAGCGACAGTGACAGTTCAGGATTAGTGGGTGTGTATTATGGGTGTGGGAACACCCACAGTACTCCCACAGGATTCTCTCGAGTCGTTTATTATTAAATGAACATTAAATTAACAATAACTTGTGATTATAGCGAATTACTTTCAGCAGAAAGGACCAATACAAAATTAAGTAAATACAAATAATTAATTACAACATTTTTATTCAAAGTACATAAATAAATAAAGATAAGCCAGGAGGTCATGGCGCAGCGGCACAAAGTGTGACCGTAAAACCGACTGGTTGTGGGTTCGATCCCCACTCGAGGAGATGAAATATTTAATTAAATTTATATTTCCATTTCTTCGCTCTGGTGTTGAGATAAAGCGCGACGTTGAGTTCTGCCACTCAACACGCAATTCCTCCAGAATTCGGCAGAAAGTGGGGAACGGAGTGTCTTAACACTAGGTTCCCTCTGCCTACCCTGCTGTGTGCGGAATACAGCGTGAAGCTGATAAGAAGGCCATTTAAACACATTCCTGTTCAAAACATTGGTTTACGATTGGTCGAGAAACACTGCAGGCGACTAGAGACGTGACGAGAATGAATCTTGGCTACGAAAACTTGATGAAGCTATGGGTTTTACGTCCGGGTTTACGACGTAACTTTATATAACGTGATACGTACTAAGAGTAACTGAGTAAGTGGCCTGCATGTGAGTCGAAAGTTTATACTGCTACACATAAATTATTATGATACAGAGTTGAGTAAAATGCGAACTTGAGATCACTATACGTCGTACTATATTGATATAGAGAACTAAAGAAATTATTTAGGTCAGTTTAAGTTCTCCACGGTAAATGCTGCTTAGGTATGTATACAACATTTCTCTTGATAAATTTAAATCTTAATAATATCTATAGTATTTTATTTGTATCTTGAAGGTTCTTTCTCATTATATACGGACCATGTAAAATACATTCTTGACTATCGACACGTGTGCCTCCTAGTACATATGCGATAACGATTCTGCTGCGATTACGCTCTCCTTAAAAAAGTCTACCGTCTACAAGACTTCGTAATGTTTTATCCGACGAAGATGGCCGTATAGTCGAAGTTAACAAAACCAAAAATAGAAAAGGTAGGCTCTTAAAGGGTAGCTTTACTTTGAAGGTGCTACTCTTAGGTTCCAACAGGATATCTACTTCCTTACCTACTGGGTAGGGCTGTAGATATGCTGTTGGAAGTGAGCTTGGTTCGAGCGAAGCACAGCATTCCACTACAATGAAATATGCTGAGGCCTGTCTCACAGAACACTCCCTCGCAACTTCGTGGCATCTCTTTTTTGGCACCCGTAAAAAGGTGACCAAGCCATGGTAAGAGTTCCTGTTGACACAAAACCCACTGACGTTGTAGAGGCCGTTAAGGCTAACTCCATACTAAGCATTCGGAAAAAAAGAGATAGTTTTTTTATGTTAGTACTGTTCATCTCAATAAAACAACATAAAAATAAAATGGCAGTTCCGCAGAAATTCTTCCACGTTTTATATTAGCTTGAAAATATTACTCTGCGTAGTCATATCAATGAGAACAAGCACTCCGACAAGAAGTTCCTATATTAAATCTTACCCAGGTGTATTGTAAATAAATATGAAATATATACAAATATAAAATATAGATACGTATTTTATTAAAATTCTTGAATTACAAAGAGTTACGAAAGGCCAATCCCAGTGGTTGACTCTTAAATTTCTCTCAACGAAATTATTTTGGCAAATTCGTATAACCTTCAATGGTTTTGTATCAAGGGCCCCTTCCTAGTATAATTCCATTTCGGGTTTCTTTTCATCGGGTGAGATTAGGCTATAACTCCCTTTTAATATAACTTGGGATCAAAAAACATAGCAAATTAGCTATATATCAAAAATATTTTATACAGTCAATGAATGATGAATGCAATATATAAAATATTGAGTATGGTTGTTTTATGTCAAAAAAAATTAAGCATTTAAATATAAGATTTTAGTAATTTCATTGATCAATACAAAGAGAAATCAGTAGAACCAAAATTGGCGCTCCTAGTAGGTACAATATTTAATATTTTTTTTATTTATTTATAAATATTTAGTGAATTTTTTTATTCCAAAAATCTCATAAAATAACAATTACTTGTCTCTATCTTGCACTGTAATAACTTCTTGAGGAGAACGTATTGCCCGATCATATAAATAAAATACGAGTACAAACTCAGAAGTTCGATACTTTTCCAGTTTGATTTATCGGGACTTGCTTCTAAGATATTTTTGCTTTGTTAATGGAAGGGGCAACTCGGTGTCAGTCTTTTCACTTTCCTGAAATGACTTCGCTTAATGGTATGAAAAAGTTTTAAGAATTCCTTTAAGATTTTTTCGGGTTGTTCCGGAGTTTATGTTTTAGGACGAAGGAAATTAGAAGTTAATGTACTGTAGGATAAATAGAAAATCACGAGAGAATATTATCGCTAAGCTTCTTCGTTCAATTACAATCTTTATTTTTAATCAAATTAAATAAAAATATAGATAATAGACAGATTTTTGCGCAAGCAAACTTATATATATCTTTCACATTTTAATTTAAATAAATACTTTAAATTGAAATTTACGTAACTTTAAAAAAATATTGAGGCTGTCGTGGTGTTACAATTTGTGGGAAGCGTGTGACTATAAGCATATCGGTAGTGAGTTCGATCTCCACTCGATAGAATGATTTTTTTTAAATATTTTTATTTTTTCGGCCTGGTAACAAAACGCGGCGTTGAATTCTGCCACTGAACACGCAATTCATCATAAAATCGCCGGAAATTGAGGAATAAAGTGTCTTAACACTAGGTTCCCTCTGCCTATTCTACTATAAGCGGGATACAACATTTTAAAAAAATATAATCTCCTATAAATATTTGTAAGCTTCGTGGGCTGTATGTCTGGATAAAAAATCACACATACGTCAAAATTATAATTCAAGACTCCGTAGAGTGTCTTTTCCATATTACCTTGTTCATTTTTCGATGTGTTGGAACGGTCACGTTAAAATATTNTATATATATATATATATATATATATATATATATATATATATATATATATATATATATATAATACGATAATAACAGCTTTTTAATAATTGCAAAAATTAATTATTTTTGTAAAGTTTTTAACGAACGCCATAAAAAAAGAACAACGACAGCAAGTCCTAAATTTGGCAATATTTTAACGTGATTATATAGATACTGTTATAAGGTAACATTTATATTTTTTTTACTTATGTTTGAATTTTATTAATATCCAAATAAAAAAAAAATGAAAAAAAAAAACGCGTAGTAATTTGGTAATACTCGAAATACGTACTTATATAATATCGAATACTCTAGAACCTGAAGATAGGCTCAAAATAAGAGGTGTGAAGAGTAACATCAAAGTAAAATGTGAATGAAATCTCTTCGTCAAATATTCAGGCCATTATAAGATGCATCTCAAAAAAGTATTCGTTTGAAGATGTAATAAAATCGGTCAAGTGCGTGCGAGAACGAAATTTTCTCCTTTTTATATCTCTAGGTGTGAAAAATGAAAAAAAATATAGTTCTCTTAAATGAAACATTTGTATTCTATGTAAATTGCATATGAAACATACTTTTATATTGACCATCGTATTATATTCACATCTATATGTATATTATAGAGTCTTTAGTAGAGTATATGGATATAGTAGAGTTTACTGAGAACAAGCTTGGTTTGTAAAGAAGATTTTTACTGACTCTAAAGATTATTTGGAAGTAAATTATAACCATTAAATTACAAAAAATGTTTTCGCTTATTTGGTTAGAAGAAATGCTATTTCGATTTTGTTTCAAATTCAAGTTTGTTGTTTAAATTAAATATGCATTAATTAGTATGTGCATATATTAATAAGTTCTGTTTATATTTATACGAACTAATTTGATCAGTATAGCTATATAGAATGCTGAGATTAACCCTTAGGCTTGGAGAGGTCTATATTATATGTCTGAATACTATGATAGTCCATCAGTATTCCTTACTAACGTTATGAATAAAAATGATTTATGAAGCACTTATTCAATAAATAACTACTTTAATATTGAGTACAGCTTCCTGCTGGTGCATATCGTAGGCTAGTTATGGATGTACTTTACAAGGAGGTCAACTATAACATAAATGCTATAATTTCCTCCACAAACCACAAATCAGGCTGACCCCGATCTCGTATATTGTTATCAAGGGGCTTCTCATCCCTTTATTAGAGAATAGTTCTTTTCTTATTACCTAGTAGGAACTTTCAATAGGAAATAGGTACTTTTACAATAAAGGGAATCAATCTTATATTAAGTTTACGCAATATACTCATGGAAGTTTGTTTGGGTTTTGTTTTGTAAGAAAAAAAAAACCAGCTTCACGCTGTATCCCGCACTCAGCAGGGTAGGCAGAGGGAACCTAGTGTCAGACAGTCCGTTCCCCAATTTCCGCCGAATTCTGGAGGCATAGTGTGCTGAGTGGCGGAACTCAACGCCGCCGCTTTTGTTTTGTGTATAGTAAAAATTTAAAATATAATTCAAAAGTAAGTCTTTATTATACATTTGTCTATATGTTTCTCACAGGTATTTGTATTACTTTTATTGTAAAATAAGAAGTTATCTCTCTTGATAGGCAGCCTATCAATCTGTCCACTACTTCAAGTAGGTTAGGCCTAGAGCTCTGTGATTCTTAAAAGGTATATTTAACGGGCGATTTTTCTGTAATGTGCGTACTTGTGAAGATGGAGTTGGATATGTTATTGTAATAACCTAATGAATACCTTTGAATGTGTGTTCAAATAAAGTAAGTAAAAATATCAATTACAATTTTGTTAATGACATTTGTGCATAGGGCTTTTTTTCAGCTTCTAGCTATTGCCTAGTGTCAGTTTTAAGACACTTCGTTTCCCGTTTTTCGCCGAATTCTGGTAGTGTTGGGTGTTAAGTGGCGGATCTCAAAGTCACGCTGCCTCGACACCAGAGCGGAATAATATTTTCATAACCTAGATTGAAAATCGAATCCACAACTTGTCTCGTATACAGTAACACTTGTTTCCTGTTCCACGACTGGCCTTTATAGTCATAAAATTGTTTATATAACAGTGTATTTCAATCAACTTGGACACTTGTAGAGAATATATATTTTTTTTCCAATCTGCTGTAGATTGATAAAAGAATACAAAAAAAAACTTTAAAGACGTTTTTTACATTTTTAAGGAAGCAAAATGTCAATAGCGAATGTTGAGTAACTCAAGTTGTTTAATATAATGTTAAAAAATTCCATCGAAAGTTTTTAAGACTGCTATTATTTATTCAGTCGGAGTAAGTTTAATTAAAAGGCACTTATTGTAGCTATTGAAGACCAAAATCAAGTATTTTAATTAATACAATCCTCGTCGTGTTCGTTTCAATTAATTTGAAGGTGGATTTGGCCTTTTTTAACAGGATTACATAATTAAGGTAGGATTGTGACAGTAATACAAGAGGACTTAAAATTATCATATTCTTACACTAGGATTTTAATTTTTATTACATGGATCCAAAGATTTGAGTATATCGTGGCGCAGTAGATAAAAGTTTGACTGTAACGTGATGGTAGTGGGTTTCATCTTTACTAGAAAGAACGAATCATTTTCATTTGAGTTGCTCTGGTTGGTCTTACGAGGTGTGTTCAAAAAATATCGTGAATTTTGAATTTTCGCGGGCTACGTATATTCGAATTTCGATTTTTTTGTGACGTTCTGTTGGTACATATGTCTCTCACTTATGCTGACAAGTTCGGCCATTTTGAATGTTCAGTTAATTGTTGACAGCTGCTTTGCTTGCACGTGTTTTGGTTCGTCTTCGATTTTCGTATACGGGGAAAAAGGAGAACGTGTTTTGATATTAGATTTTCTCTACCTTTCGTCCTATTCGAGAGAAAGCGTTAGTCTAATAAAATTTTATACGTTGAACATTTCGTTGTGTTTAAAGATTTTTCTATCTCATTCTTTTATTACAATAGAATGACACAAATTCCCGTTAATGTATTTATAGTTAATTATAAAGCGGAGTTAACTTAGTTGAACATGATTTTAGATTCCAGAAATTTCTGGAAGTATCGGTTTGAGTCGCAAAATTCATTTTGGGTAGGATGGTAAATTAAAGTCTATACTCAACATGCAATGCTTCCAGAATTCGGCAGAAAGTGGAGCAAAAAGAGTGTCTTAATACTAGGTTCCTTCTACCTATCCTGGTTATCCCTGCGGGATACAACGTGAAGCTGATTTGATTTTGATTTGTTAAATGCTATATTACGTCACATTAATCTATGCTAATACAATAAAGCGGAAGAGTTTGTTTGTTTGTTTAAACGCTAAGATCTCTGGATCTCCTGGTCAGATTCACTTATATTATAATATGTCACATTCACTTATATTATAATATGTCATATCTCAGATTCACTTATATTATAATATGTCATATTATAATATGTCACAATAAGATATTTTGTGACAAAAAAATAATTGAAAATTGCAAAGTGATATTTCAACGTTTTTTATTTGATAAAGATATTGAAACTAACGAGCGAAAGTTATTCCATTATTAAAATTTTATGAAGAAATGCTTTGTCTTATAGCATGTAATTTGAACATTTACTTTTAGAGAAAATGTAAATTAAAATAATTCAACGCTCCGTTTACGCCCGCAAGCTTGGGCACGAGTCCAGCGGGGGGCGCCCTTGCCGCCGATTTCGTCCTCGCAAGCAGCCATGTAGTGCTTGCACTTTCTCAAAATTATTGAATGTATAAATTATATTAATTTAAAAAACAATTATAAGTGCTATGCGAGCGAAGCCGCGAGTGGGCCGCTAGTCGTTTGTATATAACTCTTTGTACACTGTCCGACTTACTTAGGGAATTTGAATGAGAAAATATTTATAATACAATCCTATTATAAATAACATATAATTGCGTCTATTTCACTGTGGCAGTAGTCTTTATTATGATCAGCTCTCTTTTTGAAAAGAGAATGAATATAATAAAAAAAGTAAATAGATATGAGAGATTTATATTACTTAGTATTTAAAAAAACTTATATATACATTCAATTTAATAGACCTCATGTATGAGGAACTCATACATATGAAGTCTATTTATACGAGGTTCTCATAAAAATAACACTTTGTAAACAACACTCGGTAATAAAATAATTAACATCTTTGAAAATAATTAGAACGAGGAAAATAAAATCGTGTGAAAGTAGTTCCAACGCAGTTTTACGTAAGTTCTGCATTCTGAAATAAAACTTACTGTTTTATTAAGTAAATAAGTTAAGTTATAGTTTTGTATAAGCATTAACATCTTATTTACATAACCTAAAAATGTATGACGGCATATATAAAAATGTTATGTATTTTAATTCTTATAGTAGGAGTGTCAGTCGTGGCGCAGGGGCATAAAGTGTGACTGTAACATCGACTGGTTGTGGGTTCGATCCCCACTAGAAGAACTGAAATATTTATTTACATTTATATTTTCGTTTCTTTGCTTTGGTGTCAAGGCAAAACGCGGCTTTGAGTTCCGTCACTCAATACGCAATACCTCCAGAACTTGGCGGAACGTAGAAGAAAGAAAAAAAGTGTTTTTAAATCTAAATAATAAGGATCCTTCTACATAATTATATTATTTGATATGATATATTTTTTTGTAAATTGCTTGACAAAATACAAGATACTGCATTGGATTTTCACTTTAAAATTATAAAAAGCATGGATACACGAACAAAGTTAAATATTTATATAGATATCAGCCTTAAAAGCATATTGAATTCATTATAAAATAACAAGGCCCAGTCGTGGCGCAGCACTATGGTATGGTATAATATATTTAATTATACTTCGTGAACTTCGGGATCCATAATAAGTTCATTTACTGTAAAAGAATTAATTGAAATTTGCCGCAATCTAATCAATTAAATAGTACAACATTAGAAATTTCAATAGATAGAGTTTTCTTGTTCCCTGACTTGTATCGTAGTTTTCGTGATAACTTCTAAAACCGCACGTTTCCGCAGCTGATTTTTATAAATGTTATTTATGAATATCTGGAGTATAAAACAACATCAAATGTAACGCGTCGGTAGACGTCGGTAACTGTCAAAAGTCTCGATGAACTTTATACACATACCTTTTTTCTCTTCACTTATTGTTAATATTTTTATAGGAATATAGTCACAAAATCCACAATATAATAATTGTTTTATAATCTACATACTATAGGCTTTTTAAAAATATATACACACTTTGTACCTATTTGCATATTTTTTTAAGGATATTAAGTTTAAAATATCGATGCGTTCAACCTGAAATAGACATTCTTACGTATTACAATTTCTCACAATAAAAAAAAATATTTTCCAAATATAATTCACAAAAAAATAATTCATTACATTAAAGGTCCACTATTATACTATTTAAAAAAAATAAAAAGTGCGTCAGGGACGACTTTAGTAAAAATGAATTTTGATCTGCCGTTGTTCTATCATAATCCATAGTGCGCAGGGGCACGAAATGTGACTGTAAAATCGACTTATATTTTAATTTCGTGTCAGGTGTCGTGGTTAAGCGCGGCGTTGAGTTCCGCCACTCAACTCGCAATGCCTCTAGAACTCGGTGGAAAGTGGGGAAAGGAGTATCTTAACAATTGGTTTTTCCTCTGCCTAACCTGCTGTGTGTGGGATACAGCGTGAAAATGATTTTTTTAAGAACATATCTAGGAGTATATCTAGGATGTTGTAAATAGAATAGAATAGAAATAGTTTAGAAAGTCGTTTATTGATGTTAGCTTAAATCTTTTTCACTAATAGACAGAACGATACAAAATGAACGTTTGCTTGTAACATACATATTAAAAAAAAATTAAGTAGCTATATCTCGCATGTAGCAGAGTAGGCAGAAGATTAAGACACTTCGTTCCCCTTTTTTGATTTTTAGAAGCATTGCGTGTTGGCGGTGGCGAAATTGAAACTATTAAATATTTAATTTACTCGGATGGGCATCGAAACCTGCCGCGCTTACAGTCACACGCTTGTAGGCCTCCTATATGATTGGCCTCCGCTAATCATATAGATGGTGTCATAAAAAAATAAAACTTTTTGCTCTTATTCACCCAAAACCTGAAATAATGTAAAATCCTAAATGCAGGCGAGGCCGCGAGTGGAACTCTAGTATTGTATAAGAAAGCAGCTTTATAGTTTCACAACAGGAAAATAGTAAGTGCCAAAGAAGCAGAATATTTTAATATTAATGAGGAACAATTTATGGCCAAGCTTTAATTCTTATAGTTTTCCTAATAAAAACTTTACCTAAATTATTAATCGACTTTTAATACTTCATGTGCTTTAAGTAGACTTTTTTTTGCAATGCAACGTTTAATATTGCTTTTAATATTATAAGATTGTATTATTCTGTTAAATTATCGAACTTAATTTATGTATCATAAGCGTATTATATAGATTCAAAGCGACGTATAATACGTATGTACGTATGTATGTACTATGTAGTACATATAATGCGTGCTTCAAAGGTGTTTAAGGTACATACAAGGTGGAAAGTTGTTAACGGAGTGTCTTAACAAGCTAGTGTTAAGACACTCCGTTTTCAGCATTCCGCCGAATTCTGAACGCTTTGCGTGTTGAGTGGCGCGTTTAGCCTTGGCACTAGAACGAATAAATGGTAACATAAATTTGAATAAATATTTCATCGAGTGGGGATCGAACCCATAACCAGTCAATTTTACAGTTAAACTTTGTGCCATTCCGCCACGACTGGCCTCAAAATAATAGGTAGTAAATAAATACTAATATTAGAATAGAAGACATGTTATTAAAACATTCTCCACTTTTTGCGGCCCGCAACGCGGCTAAATATCAATGACAGGGCAAAAGATTTATTATGTTTCGCAAGAAACAGAGCAAGTTTTGCTGCAGTTGGCTTACCGATAACTTGGCCGAGTAGCTATTTAAGAGCTTTTAATCTGTCCGGTGTCAGTACAAACGTTTCCGGCTCGAATGTAAATTATATTTATTCACTGGAATTTATGGCGGAACTTTTGTTAACTTCCGGTGATAATTCTGAGACTGCATCCATGATTCATAACTTCTTTCGCTAGAAGGTTTTATATAAGTAAATAACATTAAGTATTAACATTTTTTTTATTACGATATTAAGTATCTTGCTTTTGTTTCATATTTTTTTTATTAACGCTGTTTATTTAAAAGAAAATATTAAAAAAAAATCGACATTATTATGAACATTTTAAGACATATTAAGTAATATATAGATATTCTTTTACTAGTTTTGCTACAAGCAGTACCTGTTCTTACTAGGAATACAGAATATAAAATAAAAAAAAAATAGCTTCACGTTATATGCTGCACACAGCAGGGTAGGCAGAGAGAACCAAGTGTTAAAACACTCCGTTCCCGACTTTCCGCCGAATTTTTCGAGGCATTGCGGCGTGTTGAATCTCAACGCCGAGCTACCTTGGTGCCAGAGCAAAGAAATGAAAATATTAATTAATAATAATACATTCCTCCGAGTGGGGATCGAATCCACATCCGCCGTTACAGTCACACCTTTGAACCCCAGCGGCACGACGGTCTTTGGCTAATTTCGCTATTATTTAATTGCCATTTTTAGCATTACTGTGTAACGATATTATTTATATTATTAATTAGCATATTATTAATAAACTCACAATAAATAATAAACAAATATGAGTTTTTTACCGATTAAAGGTTACGCAGAGTGCCTGGTTGGATCCACCACACTGTCTTCTGGAACGGAAGGGGTGACGAAATGGTAACAAATCGCCATCGCAAAGTTATTGAAAAGCGTAGCGTGAATATGAATCTTAAAAATATTGCCGAATCCTTGGAGCCATTAGTCCGACGGGCCCACTATCACTTAAAGGGTTCAAACATAAAGTTAAACCATTTTATTTACAAGAATTAGATCAATCAGTTACTTTAGAGCTCAAACATTCTTCGTTATTTATATTATATTACGTTATTTATATTATGATGAGTATAATCAATTATCAATTTCACAATAAACACTTATAATAAGTACCAATATTGACACAAAACGATGTAATATTGTCGGACAAACCAAAAAATCCGACACAAAATCCAGCTTTTATAATTATTTTATTCCCTCTTGTTATAAACAGTTTGAATGTATTTATATATATGCAATACTTTCATATATGTAATACTTATTCTAATAACTAGTTGTCTCGACAATATCTTGGAACGTAATGAACACGATTGCCGTGTCGTTTGTACTTTTATTGGAAATCCATCGGAAAAGACACAGTACACTAGCGCCACTCAACACAATCGGTAATGGAAACAATATCAAATGACGTCCTCGTAATCATAGTGACACCTATTAATATAATATAAAGCAGATATTTAGAAATAATGCACTATAAAAATATAAGTAAATTGTGCTAACAATATGCTTAGTAATTTATTTACGGTGGCACTGTAAGCAGGTCACCCGAGTCACCAAAGTGATTTCCAGACCAACGACAAAGTCATTAGACGGTCAATATCTGTTACGATTACCCATAACTATAATGACAACACGATCAACCGATAACTATAGTTAGATAATTTAATCCCTTAATCTATTTCACAGTTGACCTATAGGAGCTTACAATAGCTACAATACTACTAAGGCTATTTTCCAACGTTCCCTTTTACGATAATTGCCCGTGGCCTTCTGTTGCTTTGAACGGCATGATAGCCTTTGATTTCTGTTTGCAAAACTATTTCTGTCGTGTTTTCCGTTAGCCAATGGCCCGTTTGATGGTCGACATTCAATAGATTTCAATTTGAAAAGTTTATTAAATGCACCCGTTGAAAGGTTGAAAAAACTATAAACTTCATATTGAGTTTGAAATTACGCGTTGATTAAATGGAAATTTCTTTTTGTGTTTGAAAGTTTTAACTAAATTTCTTGTTGAAAAGTTATTGATTAAGATAAAATATTTGTATTTGTATTTCCATGCTTTTTTAGAATGATATATATTATATGTTGAGATTTTAAATACGGAATGAATGAAGCCAGTCGTGGCGCGGGGGCCCAAAGTGTGATTTTAAAACCAACTGGGTGTGGGTTCGATTCCCACTCGAGGAGATGAAATATTTACTTAAAATTTATATTTTTATTTCTTCGCTCTGGTATCGAGGCAAAGCGCGGCGTTGAATTCTACTACTCAACACGCAATGCCTCAAGAATTCGGCAGAAAGTGGGGAACGGAGTGTCTTAACACTAAGTTCCCTCTGCCTACCCTGCTGAGTGCGGGATACAGCGTGAAGCTAATTTATCTGATCTTATTTAAATACGAAAATGATTTTTTTTATATAATTTTAAAATATTTTAAATAAAAAAATGCATTTTATTAAACGCATACATTTTATGTTGTCTGTACAAATTTCATTTCCAACACACACAGTATTATGTACCCATGTCAAGATTCATCTAATAACGTGCATTTGAAAGAAAGTCCATTTGAAAAAGAATACCAGCGCATAGACGGTCGTTTAGCAAAGAAGAAAATGCGATTAAATTAAATTTCCGCCAGTAGGAAGTCTCAAAGGGTCCGATAGCCGCAATATCTTAAGCTGCCTTTATAGGAATCGCCGATCGACTTTCTGGACCGAGTGCTTTGGCGTTTTCAAACATTATAGATTTATTGGAGGTTGAAATATTGCTTATTAATACTTTTTGTCATTACGACATGATGTTGACAAATACAGGTAGGTATATAATAGTGCAGTGAAACAGCGTCTGGCGTAGTCCCGTTTGTTAATACAATGGTTGTGGTTTCGAATCCCATTCGGATCAATTAATTATTTTCTGAGAAATATGTATTTTGTTAACTGCGGTCACTGGTTACATGTTGGGTTTCCTATATTTCAAGCTTGATTAAAACAAAGCCAGATTCTTCAATCAACGTACTGTAGAGTAAGAGCAACGTAGACTCACAAATAACAGGTTGCCCTTGAATAAAATGATTCTCAGTTTAATATACTGTGTAACGCAGAAGTCCTATAAAAATCAGTTAGGCTGTTCCGGAGCTGACCAAAGACAGGAGAAAGACAGACAGACAAAAAAAATATTTGGTTTAGTATAATCTTAATAATTATATGCACTTGACAAATCACAGCTATTATGAAATCACCAAAATACACTTCAATTTTCCATACAAGTACATTAAAACAAATGACATAATATACAAGTGGTATTACAGACAAAAGCTTTTGAAATTATTGATTTTGACTATAATAAGTAGGGAAACATTCATGACGAAGTTGAGAGGTGTCTGAATACCACTATAGAATATATCTGTATTTAATTTACTTTATACATATGTATAAATATGTATACATATAATATATATATGTACGTATGTCTGTATTTTGCTGTGGTTTGATGAAACATACTATACCTATATTTTTCATAAAAGTTCTCAGTAATCATAAATTTATAAATTGTCATTGTAATTCTAGCTTCAAATTGTTTTATTAAAAAAGCAGCATAAACCCATCCTAGAGCCTAGTGTAAAGACACTACGTTTCCTGCTTTCCGACTAATTTAATTTAAGAAATGCTTAAATTAAAGCAAAGCAATTCTTAAAGCAAAGCATGTTGAGCAAGGCAAATAACGAATGTTTTATCCTTAACCTCTAAAGGTTTGTTCTAAGATAATACGCGGTGTGGAGTTACTGACTAACTAGTAATAAGTTCTTTGATTTTCACTATTATTGCACATTTTAAATGAAACTATTTTAACCGTAATCGCGTATATTTTAGATTATGCATTTTGGAAACCCGACGTTTCGAACACTTTGCAGTAGGCCGTGGTCACGGGTAGGTCTACCCGTTAAAATAGTATCCGGTTAAAATATTACAGTTTCACTTAAAAAGTTACTAGTAAGTTACTTATCATCAATACAGGTGACAATGCTTACCGTGGCGTGGCTTAGTCACGTATATTTTAAGCTATAAGGACAAAATTTGAGAGTAAAATTTTTAAATTTAGTTTATATTTATGTCGTTGTAGTATTTTACATTTTTTGTCTATGCATGATAATTGTAAGTTCAAATCTAATTTGAGCCGATGTGTTAAATCATTTTTATTTATAATATTCTGCTTTCAGCCTTATAGTGACGCAGTAAGACATTAACAGACTGTAAATTCGATGGGTATGGGTTCGATCGTCATTCAAGGGTCTAATGTTTATTTTTGTATAGTAATGAATTATTTTCATTTGCCCGCTCTGATAGACAAAGTGCGGCATAGAGTTTCCCCATTCAATATGTAATGTTTCAAATTTGAGTCGAAAGTGGAAAAGTAGTGCCGTGCAAGCCGTAGTGTCTTGATTCTCTCTGCCTCGCTTTCTCCGTTCAGCCCGCTGTTAGCTAAATATAGTGTGAAGCTGATTACAGTGGCATTCGTGATATACTTAAACAGAGTAGTATAGCACGAAGCGATCGCTGCCTTTTCCACACAAAAGACAACTAGCAACAACAAAAAACATTTCTCTACAACATAACAAGATATACGAAATACTCACTCGTATATACTATCTTCTGAAATATCAAATAGAATACATTTCTAGTAATTACACATTATATTTGTCTATTCAATTTATATAATACGAATCGTTATAATGAGCTCGAAGGAACAGTTTCTGCGTAATACATGATTGAGATTGTGGTATTTCTGAATACCACTTTGTTACACATTCAATTGTATTGAAAGTGAAACCCTTCCAATCTAATTCTGCTCAGATCTTCTGAGGCGCTCTCTGTATTGTATATCAAAATTTCCATATTATTTTACAATAATTACATTCACTTCAAAGTATTTACGTTTCTCGTTGTGTTAGTTAAACAGATTTTACCTTGACAGACCTAATTATGAAGTAAAATACGTATGTTAGTTCTATATAGCAAGATATTGTTATTTATAAGTAATTTGATAGTAACTAAAATTAATTGCTGAATTCATACATTATATACATATAAAAGTTATTTTGTAAGTGTTTTATGTTTTCCCTTTGATATAAAAATCGAAAGAATGAAGCATTAAAAGATAGCGTTATACTGTGAATGCAATGATCGTGGGTTCAATCCCAACTCGGAGGCGAAAAAATGTTTAACTTAACAAAAATTTCTCGAAACGGCAACAAAAAGGGTAGCGTTGAGTTTTGACACTCGACTTTGATATGTCGAATTTGGGTGAAAAGTGGAGAATGGAATATCTTAACTTTAGTGTTTCACTTTTTTTTTCAAAATAGTCAAATTATTTAAAAAAAATCTTTTATATTTTCACACAATATAACAGTATGATCAAAGAAAATAAAAATATGAAACTTTAAAATATATTTTAAACGTTATTTTTAACATTAGTCATTATTTCTCTAAAATAAACTTACAAATTTCAATTTACACTAAATTCATTGTCCTAATTAACCCGTCCGAACAACTCAATATTTTGGGCGTCTAAGCATATTGATATACGCCCGGGGCTGATCGGTTGATGTTTAATGAAAAAACTTTTGTACATTTCTATTAGGGTCTCTCGAACCCTGTAATTTTCGAACGTTAACGAGCTAAATTTTATTGAAAATTAATTACAACATCTTCATAGAAAAGTTTGAGTCGACTCTAATATCTTAAACATTTTCTCCTGGCAAAGTTTGACAATACTGTATATCTGACATAGGATGAGGGAGGGTGAAGGGAAGTGTCGGAGTAAATCTTCACGAATTTGTTCCGTCAAATATGAATTAATCAGTGATGTTCATGTCACATATTTCTGTGATATAATGTACGTAATTTTATTATTGAATAAGAGTAGTTAAATATGTGAACACTCAAGAAAAATTACATAAATGGTAATAAGGTACGCGCGGTCTATTCTCAAATGAGAAAACTATTTGTATCTATTATATTATTGTAACTATTGATATCTATCTATGTATGTATCGATTTTCACTTATCAAAATCTAATAAAAAAAATAGATAAAAATATAATAGTACGATTTGTTATATTACGATCATCATGACTAGAACTTCACATAATATTATTACATGAACAAAGTTTGTTTGCTCCACGTTACAAATCATTCAAGGTTACTTTATGTTCATGAAAGACGATACTCCAAATATAATTTGAAACACAATATCATACAATTGAAAATTTTGAAACGTTTGATATTGGAATATAAAAGTTATTCTCATTCCTTAAATATTTAAGGCAATATTAAAAAGTATAAAAAGTGGATAAATAATAAATTAGTAAAGTAACCACCGGCAAGTAGCTCTACTATAAGGTTTTATGTACTTGGAGGCATCCTACTACAGGTAACATCTCAAACCTTGTTTCAAAAATAACTGTGCTTTTCTATGTTGTGATTGGTCGTTCGTCACTTAGACCAATAGACCCCATATATAATAGTAGTGATTGTTGATGTTGCCATAACGTTGATAGTCTTGGATAAGCAGAAAAAGTGAGTATTAGGTAAAAAAAAACTAAACTCATGTTCCCTTTTGTTCCCATCGTGATGGTTGTGAAATTTGATTCCAGCTCCGTACTCACATGCAATGTATGTTTATTGTGTTTACTCTTAGTAGGATTCAGTCCTGTTACTAAGACCTAGTAGATATTAGATAATGGTAGACGCTCTCAGTGAGACTTTATTAGTTACAGAATAAAATCATAATAGAGTATATAATATAATATAAAAAAAAAACACATGTAAGCACATAAATTTACAAGAAAATATACATAACTAACTAAAATTTCCTTTCTAAAAAAACTTAATTTTATATGTAAATCCTGTGTTTTAAATACGATTGTCAGTATAAAAAAAATCATAATTAACAAATGAACAAAACAATATCAGTTACAAAAATTTATATTATCTTCTTGTTTCGTCCTCGATGTTCCCAAACTGCTGCAAAATAAAATGTAAAGATAATCCAAATCCTTTAAATTCAAATCATCGTTAGGGATTACAACTTAAAATAGCTTTCCTGTACAACAAGCTTATTAGTGTGTATACAACACGCGCGTGTGTAAATGAATAACAAAATGTATACATCATTTACAAGCTCAAAAATGTTACTTTCCCGCTTCCTCTCACGGACCTCCTATAGCGGTGTGAGTGTGTGCGCGGGTGCGCCTGTGTGGGTGCGCAGTCCGGGCGCTCGTAGCCCCCGCCAGTGGCGAGCCAGCCGTAGCGACACTACGACGCGGCTACGGCGTAGCACTCTCGATCTACCCACATAATCGAACAATAGGCCCGGCGGCGAAATCAGTTTTGTTTTCTTCTCGAATGTGTACAAAAGCTTTGTGACTCGTAAAAATAGAAAGACAATATGCTACGAAGGGACACTCTTTGTTCTCTCAGAAAACAATTATTACGTCGCGTTTACGTAATATTTTCGTTTATTAATATGAAAATGATGTAAGAATAGTTCGGTCTGCCTATAGTCATTTGAAACTCAGTGTTCAGTAACATTTTAGTGTGACGTTTCTGTGTTGTGAGAAAACTAGACAGTCTGACTGTAAACTAATAGTGTACGGATGGAATTTTGAATTTTTACAACTTTCGGGTAATATTTTTATCAATTTTACATTTTTTAATATTTTTTTGGATAGCTTATAATATATAATTAAAATAAAATAAATACTTCATCGACAAATATTTGAAAACTCTGACAGCGATTGATGAATAGATACGACTATTCTATGTTTTTTATAAACATAGAATAGTCATATATTAATTTCAACTAATTATTTAACTAATATACGTATAATTAATGGTATATAAAAGTAAATTATTGCCTACTGTTCAATAATAATTTTATCGTCACCGATAATTTTCACCACATTTATTTTGTTGTAGCAGTTACTTTGTTTCAATTTTACTTTACAATGTTGTGAAAAATTATTATATAAATTTATAATTTTAAGCTTCATATTTTTTGTCTATCGTTTCTAATAATCACGTAGACAATACTTTTATTTTTTATTGTTAAGTGTAAATGAACAAGAACAAATTTAAAATTAAATGTTCCGACGTTCCGATTGTGGTATTTTTTTTACTTCTCACAAAATTAAATTAATTAGGTAATGATAGTAATAACTATGATTTTATTATTTTTCCTAAGAATTCTAAAGTTTATTTAAAATGTATTCTTAGTTAATTACCTAATCTGTATAAAAAAAACATTATTACTATTTAAATACTACTACTTGTTTTATTTCATTGTGTATTTTATATATTCATCAAAGATCGTATTCTTTAACATTTAAATGATGTTCCTTTATAATTCGTTATTCGAATTCGAGCCAGCAGTATCTTCTGACTTCTGAACATCGTGCCACAAAGGCGTAAGTTATAAATACTAGTACTTATATACCTATAATTTATTATATAGAGCTATGGCTCCTTATTTATAGAAATATACTAGCTTCTCATTAGATTAGATTTCGATGTGTTTTAAATGTATTACAGATAATAAAAGTATTTATAATCTGTAATACATTGAGGCCAGTCGTGGCGTAGGTGCACAAAGTGTGCCTGTAAATCGACTGGTTGTGGTTTCGATCCCCACTCGAGGAGATGAAATATTTATTTACATTTATATTTTCATTTCTTCGCTCTGGTGTCGAGGGGAAAGCGTGGCGTTGAGTTCCGCTACTCAGCACGCAATGCCTCCGGGAATTGGCGGTAAGTGGGGAACGGAGTTTCTTAACACTAGGTTCCCTCTGCCTACCTGCTGTGTGGGGGATACAGTGTGAAGCTGAAAAAAAAAATACATTTAGTAACACATCAAAATTAAATTTTAATACTACTACGTATCTACAAATACAGTAACACATACATATACATTTGTTAATTTGACATCAATGGATCAAGCTGCATACGAGACTACTCAAATATTTACTGAGCTAAACTAAATTAAACATATTGCTGTAGCAGTTTGAATTATAGTTGTCAGTTTAACTTATTCAAAGTTACTTAGGTAATACAAAGCATTCACGAGTTAAATGTTTTAAAACTTAAATAGTTTTTTTATGACAATTACATTACGGAAATATAATGTTATTTATACCATATTGTCTTGTAAAATTTACACTGTTAAGCCGTTGTGGATAACTTAGCTGGTCACTGTATCCCTAGCGGAGTAGCCAGAGAGAATAGGGTGCCAAACCCTACGGTCTCTGTATACCTGTTACGCCTCGTCCACTGACATTAACCTTTTCATACATACTTATTTAAAAAACGTACAAAAATTTTAACGTAGCGGGAATCAAACCCGCGCCTCCTGGAAACCGACCAGGCGCTCTGACCACTAAGCCATACGTTGAATTCTAAATAAGTATTTTTCATTCCTAAGTGTGGAATAACGCTTTAAAAATGTTGAAAAAAAACTCTTCATACATGCCAGGGTGCGTCCAGGGGGTCTTGCTTTTTACGTGCTTTTCCTCCGGTATAATTGATACTATAATTTCGAAGGATAGATAAATTGCAACGTTGGGTTTCGTTGCCTTCAACAGGATGATTATACCTGCCTATACTCTATGGCTATATCTATTCAGCATCACTATTTCTGCTTCATTCTTTATCTCTTTCATACAGCTTCTTTCATATGCTTTATCGCTTTATCTCTTTTATAAATCTTCTGCTATATATGGATCTTACCACCTAGGATAGGAAGATTTAACCCAAATAGGACACATTCCAATTCGAAAGACGGAATCCAGCGCCGCATTTTGTCTAACTTTATAATAACATTTTATAATATTTCCGCATTCTAATTCTTTATCCAGCCAAGGTCTTTTATTCTGTGAAATTGACGCTCACCGAACCGAGCTTTACTATAGTCTCACCATTTTCGAAGAAAGCGTCGTATCTATATTTTAATGATACTGCGGTCCACAAAAGGCTTCCACTTACGGGCCGTGGCTATGAAAAACTTTTCTATGGACAAATTTTTATAATAGATGTTGTCATTTAACGATCTTGAGCAAGTTTATTTTTAGAATATTATTTTTCATACATACATACCTAGCCGTTATAGAGGCCAGTCGTGGCGCAGGGGCACAAAGTGTGACTGTAAAATCGACTGGTTATGGGTTCGATCCCCAATCGAGGGGATGAAATATTTACTTAAATTTATATTTCCATTTCTTCGCTCTGGTGTGGAGGACAAGCGCGGCGTTGAGTTCTGCCACTTAACCCGCAATGCCTCCGCATTCGGCAGAAAGTGGGGAACGGAGTGTCTTAACACTAGGTTCCCTCTGCCTACTCTGCAGTGTGCGGGATACAGCGTGAAGCTGATTGATTCATTTGATTGTATGAATTTTGGGAATTGATAGTTTTGTTTAGTAAAATGATTGATAAAATGTATATTGTGGTTTAATTAGAAAATATAAAAAAAATACAATCTTTTGAAGCGTGTTTTACGCGCTCAGTAAATACTATATTATATTTTTTTTTTTAGTTAAGTACTAAATTACTTCTATTTAGATCGCAAAACCGTAACAACTCAACACTCCCAAAAGTTAATATTTTTATGCTTTTAACTTTTGTCATATTTATTTCATCTTTTTAACCGACTTCTGTTAGAAAAGGAAGTTATCAATATTTTTTTGAAAGCTAATACTTTTTAAATTCATTTCTGACAATTACATCTATGAGAAAATCACATAAATCTTAAATTTGCATTAGGCATGTACGCGACAAATGGATGAATAACTCAACATCACGCTAACCGATTCCGATGGTTCTTTCCTTATTTGAAAGGATACACTGCAAGGATAGTTTGGTGAAAGATAAGTTAAGTTGTAATTATGGGATCCGGTTGAAATTAAATAAATTTGTTTTTTTTTTTGGTTAAAAATATAATTACTGTAATAGTTATAAGCTAATGCTACAACAACCTTACTACAATATAAAATCACTAAACCTGTTTGTTTTACTTGGCACCGATTTAAAAATTATAAAATCTTTTTTAATTATTTTTATTTAATAAAATCAAAGTACGGTTTACTTTATGAAAAAATATTTTCTACTTTTAAGTTCGTTGTTTGTAGTCAGTTTTTTTTTATTAAAAATTTATCTATGGTTAAAAGTCTTTATAACATCCAGAAATAATGATACGTTAAGCATTTATGTTACATATTACAGAATCTATTATATATAAAAAATATATAATTAGAACAACTCGCAGAAATGCTTTATTCTAAATAAGTAAATGGAGTACCTAAATTTTATATTATTAAATTATTTATTTCAAAATTAATTTATTGATACTAAATTCGTTTCAATTACAAAGTAAAGTAAAAGTTTATAGAAAAAACTATCTCATTTTGAATATGAAGATTTCACGTAAACTAAAGGCATATATAATAATAATTTTATAGCTTTATAATGTGAACAAAGTTTTGTAAGTTTTAATTTATATTTAAATAAGAAGTACAGGCGTTATGACCTACTTATACTGCTATTTACGTAATCGTAAAAACATCTCTAGATAAAAGATTGTATATTATTTTACTTCAATTTTAATTTTTTACTCAAATTTTTAATTTTTATTTAAGTTTTCATTTATACTCATAATGAGTATCTATCTTAATATTATGGCTTAAGCCATAGCCGTAGCTATACTATGTTCAAGCTTTTACAAAAATAGCTGGCACAGGAAATCTACTGGTCAGACACTATGTCTCGCAATTTCGCCCAATTTTTAAGACATTATGATTTGTGTGGTGGAACTTATCGCCGCGCTTTGCCTTGATACCAGAACGAAGAAATAAGAATAACTCAATCCCCCGAATGGATATCGAAACCACAGCCTTCGCATTTATAATCACACTCTGTAGAGCTGCATTACGGCAGCTTCTCTTTAAAAGATAAATTAAAATTTTTATTTTTTTTTTAATTACATAAATTAAACTATTTTTATAAAAAATAAACAATTTGCGATATTGTATTTCATGGATGTCCATCTGTGATGATGTCATCACAGAAACGAGTAAAATTTTAAAAAATACCACTCTATATTTCATCACTTACCGCATACGCTTTTGCTTTTTAACAAGTATTTCAACAAACGAAATAAGTTTGCATCCTAAGGCGAGGGAGAAATTGGCGCGGGGCCTAACCGTAATAAGTGTAAAATTGGCAACATCAGCAAATATATGAAATGTTATTCTTTCTTGTTTTAATTGTCACGAAAGAAAACCCTTTTAATCATAGATTCAGTATAATAATCGTAAAATGAGATATAAAAAGTATATGTTGGTAATTTTGCGTTTGTTACTATATACATAACCATTTTGTGTTTTAAAAGTTGCATGATAAAGATTTGAGGGCAGTCGTGGCGCAGGGGTGTGACTGTAAAAGCGACTCTTTGTGGGTTCGGACCCCACTCGAGGAAATGAAATATTTATTTAAATGTATATTTCCATTTCTTCGCTCTGGTGTTCAAGCAAATCGCGGCATTGAGTTCCGCCACTCAACACACAATGCCTCCAAAATTCGACGGATAGTGGGAAACAGAGTGTCTTTACACTGCCGGTCCCCTCTGCCTACCCTGCTAAGTGCGGGATACAGCGTGAAGCATTGATAGAATTTAGTGCAAATCTGCTTACTACTTTAATCTATTCTGTCTAGAAACTTGTGTATTTTCTGTCTTTCCAAAGTTTGTGTTAGTCTGTTTTGGAACCTGTATGTGTTCAGTATAAATAGTTTAGTACTTTGCAACGCTCACTTTGTCAAGGCTTATTTTGTGGTCCGTTCACCTGTTGTTATTATACGACATCTATTGTTGACCAAAACTACAGTGTAAAAGGGACTTTCAAAGAAGATTGATGGTTAGTTTACAGAAAAGCAGGTAAACTTATAAAGTGGATCGAAAATAGAAACCTTTTTTAGTTGTCAACCTTCTTTTATTTTAGGAAAAAGATATTCAGAATATAAAAGTATAAATAGGTAATATAAATTATTGTTTAGCGTAGATTTCTTTTAAATTCCGTAATACTTTTGAGGTTTCATATTTTAGTAAATAGTGGCTCTTTATTCTCCGTTAAAGATTTAATTAAAAGAGTTTGACTAAAACTGTAAAAGTATTGCTTGCCCTACACCTACATCTATTGCTTACTTTAGAGATCTTAAATCAATACAATATACTTATTTAGAAAATGTAAAAAAAATTGAACGTAGCGGGACTNTATATATATGTATATATATATATATATACATATATATACATATATATATATATATAATTTTTTTATGTTGTTTGCTTTTTTATTATATTTTTTATATTGTTTTGTTGTTTAAAAGTATGAATTAAAAGCTCGTGAGAACGAGTAAGAGTAACATTCATTAAAGAGGTCTCCTGAAAAACCAAGCTTGAATTTAGAGTTGACAGCCACACTCACGTAAAGAGGACGTACTAGAAGAAACAATGCCCCAAAGGTATTGCTAAGAATTTTAACTTCAAAATACACAGAGGTTCATAAAACTAATTTAAAAAAAAAGTAAAAGAATCCTGGTGGAGTAGGACCATATCCGGTTGTGATGGTTGTGAGTTCAATTTCTGTTTAGAGAAATGAATAATTAAACATTTTTCGCTTATGTACGATATAGCGAGACAACGCGTTGCGTCGTAGCCCATTGTTGAGTTCGATTCGCACTTGGGTGGATGAAATATTTAATATTTTAATTTTTTCGCTCTGGTAACGAGGTAAAGCGCGGCGTTGAGTTCCGCCACTCAAAACGCAATGGCTTCGGATTCGAAAAATTCGGAGTACCACCTACTGTAATAATAAAATAAAATTAAAGTGGCGTATAAAAAAACATTAAAATATTATTCGTTTAAGTAGCTTTTTATTTAATAGTCGATATTTTTTTTATAGTTTGTACATAATAATTTCTACTAGACTATTTTCTTGTTTCGTAATTTTTAGAGCGTGTTTTAGAAGTCAGATTTAATTGTACCAATTTGAAGTCGTTTTATATTTTTTAAATTATACTATTGCCTTAGAATACAATACTGGGGATACAGCGTAACAATGAAAAAAAAAGATTATATTAACAAATATCATTTGAAACCTACGCTTTGTAAAATTATANTATATATATATATATATATATATATATATATATATATATATATATATATATATATATATATATATATATATATATATATATATATATATATATATATATATATATATATATATATATATATATAAAATAAAAAAAAAATATATATATATATATATATATATATATATATATATATATATATATATATGTATATACTTATGGTTATTATATATTAAATTTATAACTTAAAGTAACTCAAGTTTGGGCTAATAACATTTAGATTCGTTTTAAATTTGATTCGGCACCACTTCATTTTTGTCACAAAACAACAAATTATGTATAATAGTATCTAAGAACGGATTCAAAGAAGTCTTTTATGTACATTAATATATTGCTAAAAACTATACATTTATATCACAATATGATAATTAAACTTAACTTAGTTACACGCTGTATCCCTAGCGGGGTAGTTAGAGAAAATGGAGCGCCAAACGCTACGGTCTTTACATAGGGGAGGTCAAAATAAAGTGAAAATGAAGAATTAAAAAAATCGATATCTCGCTTCGTTTGCGAGATACCGACTATCGATTTTTTTTAATTTCGTTTTTTGCAAATATTTCAATTTGACAATTTTTGTAGGGTATATATGTCAAAATAAAGTGAAAATGAGAAGTAGAAAAATTGATATCTTGCTTTGTTACAAACTGTGCGTAATTTTTTTAAAAATGGAACAGTCAATTTTTTTTTCATTTTTTCATATATAAATATAAAACATACAAAATATAAAAAATAACGATATTTATCCTTAAGTATTTTTTTATTCTATTAAAAACTATTTTTTGTGACCGGGGGGGTTAGGTTAGGTTAGAAACAGTTTTTTTATATAATGTTCTTTATATTATATTATAGAAAAATCAATTTCAAAGCGAAAATACCTCTTGCTATTGGTGTCCTAGGGTATAAGGTCTCCTCCTACTACTTTTATCGCCCACTTTTTTTCCATCAAAAATCTTCTTTGTCATTCTTTCATCACTCAATCGTCCGACATGCTCAAACCAGCTCAGCACGTTCTGTTTCATTCTCACCGTGAGATCCTCGCTAGTACCTGCCATTCTGTGTATTTCGCCATTGCGTATTCGGTCAGCTAAGCGGACTTTGCAAATCCTGCGAAAAGATCGCATCTCCTCAGCATTCATCTATCTTTCATTCTTCTTTTGTAATATTCACGCTACCATATAATAGCGTCAGCATCTATACTGCATAGTGTGCGGCCAAACGTGCAGTTGTGCTGACGTTTCGTTGTCTCGTCAATGCAGCTAAGGCACCGTTAACCACGTTACCAGCAGCAATACGCCTTTCCACATCCATCTCGTATCTTCCATCTCTATTGAAGTGAAGCGGAGGACGTAGGTATAAAATCATAATATGATTAATGTCAATATATAATATAATAAATTAGTGATGTTATGATATATGCTGTTTAAATTAATATTTTTCGACAGAACCACTAATAATTTTGAGGTAGTACCTAGTGTTAAAACACTCCGTTCCCTACTTTTCGCCAAATTCTTGACGCACTGCTTATTGAATGGCGGAACTCAACGCCGCATTTTGCATTGTCTCCAGAGTGAAGAAACGAAAATATTAATTATTTCATTCTGTCGCGTTGGAATAGAACCCACAACCTTCACGTCTACCGACGCTCGCTTGTACCCTGCGACACGACGACCTCTACATAGTACATTAATTATGCCTCAAATGTGCAACCTTATATTTTTTTATAATATAGAAAATATGTCAAACCCGGATTCATAAAGTTGTAAACAGCCATTAATTTTAATTTACACTAACTATGACTTGAAAAATGTGGACGGATTGCAGCTGAAATTAATTAGTTTTATTTGGGCCAAAACGTTAGGCTTTCATGTGTAACGCGTAATAGGCTTGCAATTTTAGGATAGTATGAATTTGTTAAAACTTATTAAAATTTTATTTCCACATTCCAATAATAAATATTACCTTATTTTATCATGAATTTTAACTTTTTTTAAATACACTTATTTTTTTACTAATTTACATATTTTTTAATTCATATTTCAATATTTACATTTCTTCGCTCTGGTATCCAGGTTAAGCGCGGCGTTGAGTTCTGCCACTCAACACACAATGCCTCCAGAATTCGACAGAAAGTGGGGAACGGAGTGTCTTAATACTAGGTTCCCTCTGCCTACCCTGCTGTGTGCGTGATACAGCGTGAAGCTAATTAATTAATTTATTAATTCATATGATCACAGCTACAAGCACAATAAAATATAATTGCGTCGTAATAAGTGTAATATAACTATTTTTGTTCATTCAGTTTACTCTTCACGCTTCCTCGTAACAGGGTAGGCATATGAAACCTAGTGCTAAGGCACTCCGCTCGAGTTATTATATAGTTATTTAACCCACAACGTGTACACACACTCACACGCTCGAGCCTCTGCGCCACGACTGGCCTCAATTATTTCAAAATAAAAATTTTAAACGTATTAAAAAAACAATATCGTTTTTATTCTTAAGGGTGTATCGTTCTAAGTATAATAATCCTGTACTGTAATCCACTTCGCTACAACCCCCTTTGACTACACCGTACATACATACATACATACATACTAACATATAGCAACAAGCATTTGCATATTAAACTTTGCATTGTTCGGTTTTGTATTGTGCCTCAATTCTCGATATTCGATCCCTTATATTACTCTGAATACAATACAATATTCAATAACGACCACCGAAATGCAGCGATACTACAGGCGATACGTTTTCGTTGATATCATAGAAATATGTTTAAAGTTAACGCTTAGAATGTATCCTTTTAGTATTGAATAACATTTTAAAGGTATATGTTATCTTTAAACACTTTATTGTATTTTTTTTTGCTTCACGCTGTATCCCGTACACAGCAGGGTAGGCAGAGGGAACCTACCATTAAGACAGTCGGTTCTCCATTTTCCTCCTAATTCTGAAGGCATTGCGTTTATATTTGACTATGATCATGAACGTAACAAGACATCTAAAATTCTTTGTGAGCAAGAAGCGTAAAATTAAGAAAAACAAACATACATATTAAAAAATATGTAACTTAAACTTAACTTAACTTAGCTTCACGCTTTATCCCTTGCGGGGTAGTCAGAGAGAACGGAGCGCCAAACGCTACGGTCTCTACATACCTCTTTCGCCTCGTCCACTGTCATCAACCTCTTCATACATGCCCTTCGGGGGGTCCTCATGCTTTTTACGTGACCTTCCTCCAGTATCTTTGATACTGTGTTTTCGAAGGTCAACCGAGGTCTCCCCCTACCTCTCTTACCGCTCACTTTTCCATCATAAATCTTTTTTGCCATTCTTTCATCACTCATTCGTTCGACGTGCCCAAACCAGCTGAGCACGTTCTTCTTCATTCTCACCGTGACATCCTCGCTAGTACCTGCCATTCTGTGTACCTCTTCATTGCGGATTCGATCAGCTAAGCTG
>JAAIXJ010000616.1:194336-263629 GCA_013403705.1 Heliconius hermathena | reverse complement strand
TATATACATACTGTGCGTAGAAACGTGAAATTTGGACAGATATTTATTTTCACATTTGAAAAATTTTAACACACAATTGAACACGTGTTTCGTGGTTTTTTTAGAATTCACTCCTAAGGGTGTAAATACGCGGGCGAAGCTGCGCGTGCTCACTAGTTTTAATATAAGATTTAATTTTTTTAAATATAATATTATTGCTTTTTATTGAATATTCCTTAGGTATATGTCGTTCTTTAAAAAATAATCATTTATAACCGCAATAAGAGATTAAAGTATTAAGTATAAGAAGAGATGATTTAATGTAGAAGTAATAAATAACCATAAACAGCGCGTCTTAAATAACGCAATCAAGCTTAGCCAACTAAGATGTACATTCACATTCTGCTTACGACGAAATTCTATACATTTGCTGTTTGCTACTTCTGAATAAAGATTTTTTTATCAAAATTTTATAAAATAGTATTTTAAAAAACTTATATTTGCTCATAAAAATATATAATAATTAGTTTCACACTGTATCCCAGAAGGAACCTAGTGTTAAGACACTCCGTTCCACACCTTCTTCTGCGATTCTGGAGACATTGCGTGTTGCGTGGCGGACCTCAATGATTGACCTTTGTCTCGACACGAGAGCAAAGGAATGAAAATATAAATTTAAATAAATATTTCATTCCCTCGAGTGGATCGAACCCACAACCAGTCGATTTTACAGTCCCCAGTGCCCCTGCGCCACGACTGGCCTCAAATATTATATTTATATATTAAAAAAATATAATAATTTGAGGCCGTCGTGGACCAAGGGGACTGTAACGCGACGGTTGTGAGTTCGATCGTTATTCGATGGAATGAATTATTATTTTGTTAATATTTCCATTTCTTCGCTTTAGTACAAAGGCAAAAGCCGGTGTGTTCCGTTGTTCAACAGGCAGTGCCCCAAAAAATTTGACGAAAAGTAGGAAACAGAGTGTCTTAATACTAGGTTCCCTCTACCTACTTTGCTGAGTGCGGGATACAGCGTGGAGCTGATTTAATTTTTAAAAATATATACAAAGCAACGCCGCTTTTCTGCAATTGTATGAAAAAAAAATTAAAACAACCAGAAATAGCTGGTTATTAATAAATGTGTAATTTTATTTGTCGGTTGAGGCCGGATACCCGGTTACGCAATTAAAGCGTATGAAACGGTCTCGTCCTCTGAGATTTGCATACAGATACGCCATTACAGTCAACGTCGCTTTATGGTATGAACATGACATGTGTCATAAATGTTGACTATTTTTGTGTGACACAGCTAAGTATATATGTATGTTAAAATATTTATTTATCATAAACATGATAGCAAGCTTATTTTTAGGGTTTCGTACCTCAAAAGAAATAGAAACGGAACCTTTATAGGATCACTTTGTTGTTCGTCTCTTTAGAGAATTTATTTGGAGCTCGCTTGGATGTATCAATCTGGAATTAATATCAAATATTTAGGTCTTTGGTCCCTTGGAGTACAGAAAATATCGAGGTTTTAAGTCTACGCAATCAAAAGATATTACAGTTTATGAATATATAGGGTAGGTACTTGCTGTGGTTCTACCATTATGAAATTTAACCAGTAGTACGAACTTACAATACAATTAAAGAAAAAATCCAAAAAATTGAAAATTTACACATATGTCATAGAAAAGTAAAATATATAACTACTATATAACTACAGTTTTAAAATGAGTGCATACGTCCGCAAACTTAAGTTTGTCAACTTTAATAAATTGAACTTACTGTTGCAATACAATCCTAAAATTGGTACGGTATTTCATAACCGTACGTCCACGGGAAGTATCCTATAGGTACGCGGCGATTTTCACACAAATTGTAGCAAAATCAACGTTTAAATGCTCATATATTTTGATTACGTTAACTTAGTAGCTTGATTTTGTGCTTCAATGGACCGTACGCTCTACGCGGTCTCGAGATAAGTGATCTTAGCAGATGGACAGACTGACAACAAAGTGATCTTATAAGGGCTCCGTTTTTACCTTTAGAGGTATGGAACTCTAAAAATTTATAATTTTATTGTTCGATGTTTAATTGTTATTAAATATCAAGTCATAATAATCATATTATGACTTTTTTAAGTGTTTTGTACAATGAGATGTGGTTATGTTGCCATTTTTTTAAATACCAGATATGTTTATCGTGATACTGATTGATATATGTTAAAGAATTACTTATGTTGATAGAATAGAAAACAAGAAAAATAGATACAAAACTAAGACCTCTTTTCTTAAGATTCTAACTGTGGAATGCAAGAATATTTGTAATAATATTATTTGATATAATACATTGAAATGAATAAATAATTTTAGATTATCATAAATACTTTAAAAATATATACCTAATATAAATCTGAAAATAACACTCACAATCTGCCCAAAAAACCATTCATTACAAAATAAATCCACATTAGACTGCTCAGTTGGCTTCGATCGTAAATATAAAAACTGTGGAAAGAGAGCTATCACAGGGAGATGCTATCGATTAACTGACCGTTCGGAACTCCCCTCCGACGGTGGTCGGACCCTGTTGTAATCAAAACAGTAATCAAACGCTGTGAATTGGGGGCCGAATATAACTTTATTAGAATTTTAAACAAAGCGATAGTAAAATTCGCATGTGAATAGTGGTTTTATCCGACTGTGATGAAAGTTGATTTGAATACGTGGTTTTTTCTTTAATTTTTATTATTTATAAATGTTTTTATTTTAAAAAGATGTATTATATATAATAATAGATTTCTTTTAAGCTTAAGCGTAAGAGTAAGCGGGGGGAACCTAGTGTTAAAATTCCCCACTTTCTGCCGACTATTCGGTGCATAGCGTGTCAATTTGCGAAATTCAACGCCGTGTTATGGCAAAAACCAAAAATGGCTTTGGCAGAAGCCAATTCATTTTATTACCCGATTGACAAAATTAATTTACCCGATTGGGATTAGAACCCACTACCGTCGCGTTTTTAGTCACGCACTGTACCACTGCCCCGCGACGACCACAGGTTTTTAAATTATTTTTAACATTGTCAAAATTTGTTCTTCCCCTTCCAAAAACGATATAAGCTATATTAAGCTATACAGCTTAGAATGGTGATGACTTGGTATTGTAAAATGATGAATGACATTGTGTTTCGATAGGGTAGATCTTTATCGTTAAAGGACTTTTTATCTGGCAGTATCTAAATTAAATTATGAAAATCCAGTTAAATTTAAAATAAAATGCGTATGCTTTCTAATTTGTTTTTGTGATACGCTTAGAGTTCTTAATTTGCCTTCCTATATATTCTGCGTATTTTATCTTAACAGATTACAATAAAAATATAAATTTTTACTTAGAGGTCAGTCGTGGCGCAGCGGCACAAAGTGTGACTGTAAAATCGACTGATTGTGGGTTCGATCCTCACTCGAGGAGATGAAATATTTATTTAAATTTATATTTCCATTTCTTGCTCTGGTGTCGAGAAAAGTACGGCGTTGAGTTCCCCCACTCAACACGCAATGCCTCCAGAATTCGGCGGCAAGTGGAGAACGGAGTGTCTTAACATTAGTTTCGCTCTGTCCACCTTGCTGTGAACAGCTGCTGCGGGATACAGCGTGAAGCTGATTTTTCATTTATTTTTTTATTCGGTAATATATACTATCCATTATTCGGTAATATATACTCCATTTATTGAATGAAAAAATATAAATATAACACACAATTTAATACATCACTAGGATGCTATAAAATATACAGATAATTATAGCATTTTTAATAACATATTCATACTATACGCTATAGAAAAAAATGTGAAAAATTCATTAAACTCACCATAACATTTTTTCACCAAAGGGTTTGCCAGTGACGCGAGTATACTTTAATAATTTTCCTCTGTTGGAACGGCCACGAAGCAAAATTATCTTCTCATCTCTTATTCTACCCGTTCATATTCTGCGTCGAATTCAATAGATTTGAAGTCGTATCATACGAATTGAATAAGTCATATCATTTCCATTTCGAGATTTAATATTTTGATGAAGTAGACCGTGGACGTCGCGTCGCGTTGTGGTGGTTTCGTGTTTTAACAATGAAGTGCATGTATATATTAAAGGTACGTGAGATATTTGTTGAGATTACAGTTTTATCTTGATTTTAATAATATTATTATATTTTTAATTTATTTCTAAAAGATTTAAAAGAATATGATAATAAATAGAAATATTGATTAAGAATCCGCAAATATATAACATAGCATTTTACCTTTTTTAGGGTTCTGTACCGCAAAAGGACAAACCGGATTTCTTTTAGTATCATTTTGTTATCTGTCTGTCTGATCTTGAGATCTCGAGGTGGTATTATGAAGAAATTATTATATTTCTTATTATTTGATATTAATTTTATCAAATAATTAGGTCTACGGTTCCTTGGAGCATAGAAAAAAATTAAGCTTCTAAGTCAATGCAAAGAAAAGATTGAACAAAAGAAGAATGAAAGATTGAACAAAAGAAGTGCTGCATTTCCTATAAAATTAGCCGTAATCAAAACCTATAGGGTACTTGACGTGGATCTATACTTTTGGAAGTAGAATTCGAAAAGTGTAAATTTATATATTCATAAAAAAAGAAACATTAGACACTTTAATCTGTAGCTCATTTCATACAAAATGTATGCATACGCTTGCAAACTTAAGTACTAACTTCTATAATTTGTACTTAGCTTTGATCTATAATCTCAAAATTGGTACAGAACCCTAAGATCAGATCAAATTAAAATCATAAATAGTACCTCAATTTTTATTTATCTTAACAATTTTTTTATGTTGTAATATAAATAGAAAGGTTGTGAGGAAATTTTATTCGTTCACCATTAATAAAATCCAGATAACTAATAACTATATGAATCCATAATTTGTTTACAACTATCTCCAAGTGTTTAATGGCCACTTCCAATACTCATCTGTATCGAGTATATGAAGTCAGTTTCACGCTGTATCCCGCGCACAGCAGGGTAGGCAGAGGGAACCTAGTGTTAAGACACTCCATTCCCCACTTTCCGCCGAGTTTTGGAGGCATTGTGTGTTGAGTGGCGGAACTCAACGCCGTACTTTGCCTCGACACCAGAGCGAAGAAATGAAAATATAAATGTAAGTAAATATTTTTGTAAGTGGGGATCGAACCCACAACCAGTCGATTTTACAGTCACACTCTGTGCCCCTGCGCCACGACTGGCCAAGTAAGAGGAGTATATGAAGTAAAGTTAGATAAAAAGAATAATTAAATCAGCTTCGCGCTGTATCTCACACACAGAGGGAACCTAGTGTTAAGATACTCCGTTCCCCATTTTCGAATTCTAAAGGCATTGCGTACCAAGTGGCGGAACTCAAAGCCGCGCTTTGTCTTGGCATCAGAGCGAAGAAATGAAAATATAAATTTAAATAAATATTTAATTTTCTCTACGGGGATCGAACGTACAACCAATCCCGTTTACAGTCACACTTGTGCCCCTGCGCCACTAGCCTCATTTACCTCTATACCCAATTAAGATATAGAAGTAAACACAGTAACAAGTCCAAGTATTACAACTACAGTTCCCATTCCGTTGTCGCACTAGTAATCTGGACAGCGTTCGCTAGCCGACCAATTATCTACGTGAAATAGTGTCCTTATTAGTGCTCTTACTTTGTGCCGGCTTAAATAGGATTACGTTGGCGTAAGTAGCCGTCTGTATACAGAATTTAGTCGGAATAGTTTCATACTTTGCTCTTGTTTATGGTGCGGTTTTTACGAGGTGATGTTTCACTTCCGGTGTGTTGCAGGTTCGAATTGACCTATTTCTTATGAAGGGAAAGAGTAATATTTGGAATTATACATTTATTTCTCTGGAGGCCGTCGTGGTTCAGGTGGCGGTTCGATCCCCACTTTAAGGAATGAATTATTATTTCTTGATATATTGATTTCTTCGCTCTAGCACCAAGGCAAAAGACCCGCGTTGAGTTCCGCCACGGAACACGTAATGCCTCGAAAAATTCGGCGGAAAATGGGGAACTAAGTTCCCTATGCCGGGCCTCTGTCTGGAAATCGAGTTTTAGTACACTTCGTTCCCGTTCGTGTCTTAACACACTTCCGAATCTCACTTTCACCTAAATTCCCAAGCATTGCGATGTTGAATTGCACAGCTCAACGCCGCTATTTGTCTAGTTATCAGTGTGAGGAAATGAAAATATGGCAATCGAACCCACAACTATCACGTTTACAGTCGCATGCTTGTGCCCCTGCGCCACGACTGGCCTCCTGGTGTTTTAGAGTCAAATTCTACAAGAGTTTTTAACCTTAAAAAACTAAAGCGACCAGCGTCGCATTTACATAATGGGGTAGCTATTTAATTTGTCTATCGTAATTTGTTAGTGTTATGCGGACCAAATTTGTTCTAACTAGTCATCTAAGCTTACGATATTATACAAAGTAATAAATTTTTGTGGGTTCAATTACGATTCTTATATATATAATTTATTAATATTTTTATTTCTTCGCTCTGGTGCCAAGGCAAAAGCGCTTTGAGTTCCGTGTCTCAGCACGCAATGCCTCAAAAATTCGGCAGAAAGTGGGGGAACGGATTGTCTTAGCACTAAGTTCCATCTATTAAAAGCGTTAGGATTGATCCAAAAGCAAGGGCATTGGGTGCCGTATGAGTTGAAGCCGAGAGACGTAGAACGACGTTCTCTCATATGTGAATTTTTGCTTCAACGGCAAAAGAGAAAAGGTTTTCTGCACCGTATCATCACTGGGGATGAAAAGTCGATTCACTACGACAATCCAAAGCGAAAAAAATTGTGGGGCATGCCGGGTCACGCATCAACATCGTCACCAAAACCAAATATCCATGGTTCTAAGCTTCTTCTCTGCATTTCGTGGGATCAGCAGGGCGTAATTTATTATGAGCTGCTTAAACCTAATGAAACTATCACGGGAGCTCGCTATCGACTTCAGTTGATGCGTTTGAGTCGCGCTCTGAAAGAAAAGCGGCCACTATACGAGCAGAGACACGACAAAGTGATTTTATTACATGATAATGCTCGGCCACATGTGGCAAAACCAGTCAAAACTTACCTGGAAACACTTCAATGGGAAGTTCTACCCCACCCGCCGTATTCACCGGACATAGCCCCCTCCGATTACCACTTGTTTCGGTCGATGGCGCACGGTTTAAGCGAGCAGCGCTTCCATTCTTTTGAAGAAGCTGAAAAATGGCTTGATTCCTGGATTGCCTCGAAAGATGAGTCGTTTTTCCGAAGGGGGATTCAATTGCTACCAGAGAGATGGGAGAAAGTGGTCTCTAATGATGGACAATACTTTGAGTAATGTCATTGTAAGCACTATATTTTAAATTAAATTTTTTTAAACAATAAAAAACAGCAGCAACTTATTCTAGGTCCTAATAGCTACCCTGCGAAACGCAGGATATAGCGTGAAGCTGAAAAAAAATCTTTTATATGAATGAAAAATTATAAAGAACTTATAATTTGAAAAATGATTCTACAAGATTTATAAATTATAACAAATAGAATTCGAAAGCAATGAATACTATAATATTAAAATAATTTAAGCAATACGAGTCCTTCATATACTATTATAGATTACAGACTAGCCTTTGCACGTGTATTACGGTTATTACCTGTGTTATTACTTTCCGACATCATCTTGTGAGATTCTCAATGAATAGGAAAAGATTTTCTATTTTTGTACTACTGAGTAATATATTTCGATTTTTATTACCGACTTCTATAATATGATACTAATTAATTTACATTTATTATGTATAAAAAGCTGAGCAGTTGAGATAAACATAAAAATTAAATCAGCTTCACGCATTATCCCGCACATAGCAATGTAGGCAGAGGGGATCAAGTGTTAAGACCCTCCTTTCCGCATTTTCCGCCGAATTTTTCGAGGCATTGCGTGTTGAGTGTCGGAACTCATCGCCAGACTTTTGTCTTGGTGCAAGGGCAAAGAAAAGAAAAGGTCTTTCGTGTCTTCTCTAAACAACGTGACATTGCCGAAGTGATATGTGTTCAACTGGCACGCTCGGAACCAAATGATTATGGCGTATTGAGTTTGGCGTATAGGACTTCGTTCTATTTGGCTACTCTTTCTATTTGATTCTGCCTCTTCTCTATCTCGCTAGGGATAAAGAGTCAAGCTAAATAACAATATTAAAAAAAACTTAATTGCTGAATATTTTGACGTGTATAAAAAATATATGTACAAAAGACATCCTTGTTACTTAACCAATAAAAAATGAACCTTGCAAAAATTGTTGTTTAAATAGTTCAAAAAAAATTAAGATTAGAGTAGGGTGCAATAACATATATTTAAGTTATAACCTAAATAAAATTAATTATTATATATACCTCATATAACAAAAGTACAAGATCAGTCTACATACAAATAGTGTTTCTATTATAAATATACTGAAAGAGAAAAATCAAAAAAATCCACCTTTTTTTTAAATAGCTGCCATTGAATGCAACATGTCTCTAGCTGCTAGCCTACAGTGTAGAGTAATGTGAGTAATAAAATACTGCAAGCAGTTCCAGTGTCTCGTCGGGTCGGCAGTTAGTGAGATGGTTGCCATTAGTTAGGTGGTGCCACGCGGGCGCTACGCCGAGCTCACCACTCTGTAGGATGTAAGAATCTGTATTTATATTAACTTTTTTGTAGTTTATTTTTCAACGTTATCAGGCAGGGAGGAAAAGGGAACCTATTGTTAAGACACTCTGTTCTCCACTTTTTGCTGAATTGACATTAGACCGAGACATTGTGCGTTGTGAGTGGCGGAACTGAATGCTATGCTTTGCCTTGTTACCAGAGCGAAAACGTTAAATAAATAACTTCATTTTATGCAGTCACATAGCGTACCACCGCCCCACCATGACCTTATAAATTTCATTGACAAAATATAACAACAAAATAAGATTTAACCTGCTTTCATCGTAGTGTATATCTATAAAAATTGTTCTATTAAAATATATTTTCATACTTATATTTAAAATGGAGTTCTGAATACATGATATCTCGATATTTACTTATTAACAACGAAATAAAATAAACATTCAGTGTGTTTTATACTATTGTATATCAGTTCTTATTTACTTTTATTTCAATGTTTGAACTATTTCAATTGCGGTTTATAAATTTACTATAAAACAAATCAGGAAAATTTTAAACCGTTGTTCTGTTATATTTTACATATATATTTAGCCATTGAGGTGCAGAGGACATCATCTGAGTTATGGGTTCAATCAAAACTCGGGAGTATGATTACATATAATTTTCTTTTATTTTTTCATTCTGGTAGATTAAAAGCACGGCGTTGTGCTCCGCTACTTAACACGCCGCCGAAATTGGGCAGAAATAACGTTATACGAAAAATAGCGTAAGGCTGAATTACATATACACTTGCATAGTTGAGTAGTACCGAAGAAAGATGAGACCTCGGTGACTTTTATAAATACAGTGTCAATGATTATGGAAGAAGGTCACGGCTTGAGTACTCTGTAATATATGAAAATATTGATGAAGGCGGACGAAGCAAGTATCGTGACTCTCACGAATAATGTTAAACTGTATAACGCTTATATGTTTGTTTTAAGTTATATTTTTCAGTATACCTATATATATTACAAGGCCAGTCGTGACGCATTATTTCCATTATTTTCATTTTCGTTATTTCTATTTCTGCGCTCTGGTGTCGAGGCTAAGCGCGGCGTTGAGTTCTGCCACTCAACACGCAATGCCTCCAGATTTCGGCAGAAAGTGGGGAACGGAGTGTCTTAACACTAAGTTCCCTCTGCCTACACTGCTGTGTGCGGGATACAGCGTGAAGCTGATTTTTTTTCAGTCGTGACGCAGCCAGTGGCAAAATAAAATAAAGAAATATAGAAAAATTTCATTCTCTCGCTCTGGTGTCGAGGCAAAGGACACTCAACATGTAGTGCCTCCAGAATTCGGCGGAAAATGGGTAACGGATTGTCTTAACACTAGTTAGCCAGTGCCTACTTTACTGTGTGCGAGATACAGCGTGAAGCTAAAAAAAATACAACATAAACAGATTATATACAAAATTACATAAAAAAATCGTGCTCTAATAATTTGGTATTCCTTAAAATCCTCGTAATGGCTACCAACCAACTTTTTTTTGGCAAATCAGCACAAAGATCTAATATTTCTCATAAGGCTCTTTACGTTAAGGGTTTATGTGATATAGGAAAATGTTTTCTTAAAATGATCCTTTCACAGTATTGACATAGATAATGTACTCTTAATCCTGTGAGACACGTTCGCTGGGCTCCAGAGAGGTTTTCCAAAACAAAGACATGGAAGGAGATTAGAGACTTATCAGACGGCCTCGCTAGAAATATCTTAACGGCGCGGTACAAATAAATAGGGTAGGATATTCTCGTATACCGTTTATCTTTATTATCTGTAATGGTTTTGTGATGATGCTTTTCAATAAACTTTTTATGGAGTGATAGAAACTATCTGGTACCAGATATTGTTAGTTNGTTTTGTGATGATGCTTTTCAAAAACTGTTTATGGAGTGATGGAAACTATTTGGTACCAGATGTTGTTAGTTTAGTGTTTTTTTTTTGCTTTTATAATACCAAACACGCAACTTGATATACGGAATCAAATATGAACTAACGTAAATATCGACCTTGATTTATTCTTTTGTAGTGAACAAAAGAGTAAAAAAGTATGTAAATTAAAATATTTCATATATTTTGACCTTCAGTTATATGAAACTAAGCCTTGGTTATTATACGATTCTTAATAATGTTTTATGTTCTATATGACATTTTTACAAGAAACAATATAGCGTTCGCGTCGCCATTGTCCCTACATGCTTAAAGTACATACGTAGTCTGCAGACAAGTGAAAGTCTTTGTGAATAAAAACATTTCTTTTAGAGTCTACGATTCAAACACAAGCTCCATTGTAATGACAGACAGACGAGTGGAATTCTTGCATAATTCACGCCAGTGTCAGACAGAATGTGCTACTATCCACGAATTTTTCATAATAACCTTCAAGTTTCGTGCACTAAAGATTATCATGCTTACTTTTATTTAATTTTTCATATATTTTATTGTATGTCAGAGGCCAGTCGTGGTGTAGATGTACAAAGTGCGACTGTTAACCTGTGGACAGGTGGATTCGATTCCCACTCGAGGAAATTAAAGAGTTCTCCAACTCAATTTACAATGCCTTCATATTTTGCGCAAAATTAATAACAATACATTAAATAACAATAAATTATATAACAACGTTATTCATTTTTCATCCACTTTGCTCTGTGTTTGGTAGTGCAGACTATTGCCGTATTTTATTTAACAAGGAAGTGTAAACATTTTAAATATACTCTATTACAGCCATTATTAGGTTCACGAAGTCAAAGATGACGTCTCAACATACTTAACAATAAATTGTTCAAAATTCAAATACTTTTACTATACACTCATATATTTCCTTCATAGTGTTGCCATATAAAAAAACATATCCTATAATTTTTTTTTATGGGACACGCGATAACAAAAATTAAATTTACCTAAAGTTGACTAAAACGATGAATTCATAAATTGTCTATTGTTTAATCTCATTTCATTTGTCCATGTTTGTATTGTTTAGGCTACAGCGCCATGTGGCATTGTAAAAACAGACTGTCACTATAGTCCCTCTAATCCTGAGCCGCGGCACTTTACCCTTCACTCATTTGCATAAGTCCCGTCCGCTACAAGATGGGCTGTTCACTTAAATAAGACCCGAACGTCCATTCACTTTTAGATTATACGGTGTACTTAAAGTATCAATTGGGGAATTAATTAGAGAATGTTTTATGTATGACTCAAGTCTCTGGAGTGGAATGGTCGAATGAAAAGAACGCTTACATTAAAATGTTAATGGAACTAAGTGATCTCAAGAAATGTAAAGTCCAATATTAAATATTGCTTATTTAAGAAATCTTTTTTTTTTCTTTCAATTTTATTATATGGTTTGATGTTTTCCAGAATTATATATTGGTGAAATATCAAATAATATTATAAAACTGAAAAGTTTGTTCGATTGAACGCGATAATCTCGGGAACTACTTGTTCGAATTGATAAATTTGATCAAAGTTGCCATGGGTACTAATTAAAATTTGTAACGTATATAACAATATACAATTCTTAGTTACTAACATTTGACCACACAGGCGTAGCTGTAGGTAAAAGCTGGTATTTATACAAAATATATAATGTATGTATAATGAAGTAGTAAAGTTCTTATTAACGAAGGCCTTCTAAAATGCAAGGGATTTAATGTAGAGCTTAATTAGTTAGCTTACTTTACTCAATTTCAGTTTTGTTTCTACCTATTTCTATTCTATTTAAAGTATCTACATATTTCTTGATACTTTTATATACAAAAACATACAGGGAAACCACGCTGAGGTACTATAAATTTCTTTATATTCAGTCCCAACGGAAATGGGTTGAGCAATAAATAAAATAACATTACAAAGAAAATAAGTTTTATAGCTCTCACGAAAACAATGGAGCAGAACAAAAATATGCACAGAAGATCTCAATAGAAACGACAATTGAAGCTTCGGTAATGTTCGATATATCAGTAGAAAACATAAGACGGCGATACAAAAATGGCTACAATTGGCAAAAAAGCGGCGTCACGCCACAAGTTTACCCAATAAATATTCCTAACTGCCGTTTCGTAAGGAAGTGAATGCTCGAAAACACAATGATGGCCGCCAACATAATACAATACTGCTTGGAACAAGTGAGGCATGTCCAACATATTCTATTTGTTGAGAAAATTGCGGTCGCCTTGTTTATTTTCGTACATGTGTGTTTATCATTACGAACTTTGCTACCTTTGTGTGTGTGTATACTGTTTTTATTAGCTAATGACTAAAAAATATCCTAAATTTAAAAAAAAATCAGATTAATCACGTATATACTAAATAACTAATATACTTGTATATAGTATATTATACATTTTTGGAAGTCCGACGTTTCGAACACTTTGCAGTAGACCGCGGTCTGTGATCATTTGTCTACCCGTGACCACGGAATAGCAAATATACTAATAACTAAATAAATATATACAGAGAAGAAATTACATTGATATTAGAAAATTAATTTTTAAAAATTGTATATGTATATTTTAAAGATTTTTTTATTCTCTGGAGAACCTGTAGCAAAACAAAAAGACTTCTAAATTTCTAAGGTTTATTAAAAGCTGATTAAGGTCATATTTGAATAATAAATATTTAAAACCTGAATCCATATTTATTTTTATAGTGTTGCGCATAACAACAAATAAAAATAATTGGTTATTATATATATAAATATACCTCTGTTATTATAACCATATGAGCTAGATATCTGTTATTATATGAGGCCAGTCGTGGCGCAGGGGCACAAAGTGTGCCTGTAAATCGACTTGTTGTGGGTGCCCCACTCGAGGAGATGAAATTTCTATTTTTTATATTTTCATTTCTTCGCTCCGGTGTCGAGGGGAAAGCGCGGCGTTGAGTTCTGCCACTCAAACCGCAATGCCTCCAGAAATTGGCGGAAGGTGGAGGGACCCAGTGTCTTAACACTGGGTCCTTCCACCTACCCTGCTGTGTGCGGGATACAGCGTGAAACTGAAAAAAAAAATGATAACCATACTGTTTATTGTAAGGGGCACGCAAAATAACAGCTTGTTCTGCCTTCTATAGTATATATAATACTGGATGGAACGGAACCTTTGGGGGTCATCCTTATGTATATTCAGCGATTTTTTGTTGTTCAGCATATATATAAAGGTATATGATTTTTTTAAAAAACCAGTTTCTTGAGACATTTTTGTTTCCCTATTTGCTATAAAGAAACTCCCGTGCCCGTTGTTACGACGCAAAATAGGGAAAATATGCTGTCCTATCTCGTAATGTGCTGATTTCCATATAATTAACATCCTCCTTGGCCAGATATAAATAAAGAAAGAAAGACTAATATTAAATACTAAATATATTAAGTAAATCATTTTCACAGTGACATTATTTGCTTTCTTATATTATTACGTTTTTATTCGTAACATAATTCATAACAGAGAATCTTTCCGAAATAAATGAACCATTGGCGTAAATTGATGGCATCTAGTGTAATATAAAAACTAATAAAACTTGGAGTAATTTATCACAACTAAATATATTACATACTATGAAAATTACGTATAAATCTTTTGACAGGTAAGAAAAATTGGCAATATAAAAGACATGACTCTCAGTCGATAAAAGTTTGTGTCGTGTAATGACAATCTATTTTTATTCGTCTCTCCTATAATTTGGATCATAGTACATACGATAAAGAATAGTGTTTTTATTGAAAATAACAGTTTTTTAATGAATTCAAGTATACTCGTACTTACCAAGGTCGTGGCGTAGTGGTGGTGGGTTTGATGCCCACTCATGGGAATTATTAATATTTTTTTTCTCGCTTCGGTAACGGGGCAAAGCGCGGCGTTGAATCTCGCTACAAAACAGTAGATTTATTCTTACAAGTAAAATTAGATTTCATTGTCGTGCAGCTAAGATGTTGTTTACTAAAATATTATGTTTCATTAAATTGCTTAAGCGTAGTGTTAAGTTTCGCTCTTTTTTTATAATTTACGAAAGGAAAACTTATCTAGAAAGAGTTTCTTCTTAATTTATTAATTAAACGCGTAAATAATATTAATTAAAATTTACTACGTAAACGCAATAAAAATAATATTCATAAATCAATTGATAATTATTATTAAGCTTTTCGTATAAATTATATATAACTGCTGTCGCAACCATTAAACGCAAATTTAGGTTACCCGCAACGGCCGTTTCAGCATATAAAATAATATAGAAATATAACAATTTCACATAAATTTGAAAGCTGCGTTTTTATTTTATTATTATATAAAAAAGAGAATAAAGTAAATCTTTAGTGGTTTTAACACATGGCTAGTTATACGTGGCTCATTTACATGTCAAAGCAAAATTAAAATTGAAAGCAAGCTGGGAAAAAAGGAAATTAAGATCTCGTTAGATTCCCCACTGGCTTAATTTTGAGAGATTCCGTGGTGGACGTTGTGCTTTCTTTTTTTACAAGAACGAAAAAATGAAATTGAAATTAATTCTTTCCTCCCAGTGGAAATCGAACCCATATAGATACAGAGAATGGTAAGAACTGACGAAAATGTCACTGTGAAATTAAAGAAGAACGTGTTCAGATGATTTGGGCACGTCGAGTGAATGAGCGATGAAAGAATAAAAAAAAAATTTTTTGAAGCAAAAGGGAGTGGTAACAGAGGCAGAGACGTTACGTTACTCTGACGTTAAAGCAATTTAATTGTAGTACAATGTATTCAAGCAGAGACACGTGGAGAAACTAGTTAATAATATTATCCTTACAATTTCTATTAAGCACAGCCCCTTTAGAATTCAAGACTTTATGTAAAACATTTTATCTTAAATATATTTCTAGATAAGAATATTACCATTTTATAAATAGTTTTAACATTTAATTTTACGTTGTAATATTTTTTTCTTTTATTTTTTAGTTAACATAATTGTGTTAGAATGTATGTAAAATAACAGCAGTCTTTATTTAAGCATTATAAAAAATAGAAAAACGTTGAGCTTTTATAATTAAGACTACAGTTTTAATAAAATTATTAAATGTCTAGAATGTTAGTATTAAACTTAATTTTCTCTTTAAGTTTCACACTGTATCCTGCATATTGCAGTGTAGGTAGAGGGAATCTAGTGTTAATAAAGTCCGTCATCTAGATTCCTCCCAGTTCTCGAGATATTGTGTATTTAATGGCGGAACTCAACTCCGCACTTTGTCTTGATACCTGAGCGAAGAAATGAAAATAAATCATTCCTCGGCATCAAACTCACAACCGCGATGCTTGTGGTTTAACAGTCAGTATTTTGTGTACTGCGGCACGACGCCCTTTGAAACTTCTACTATAGTTGTTACATATACATATATGTATCAGATGTAACTGAAATGCTTCTGAAACAGGCAAGTCTCAGTAGTAGTAGTTCCAAAGCAACGAACATAAACCTTGAGTCTGTTGGTCTATTGTGCAATTTTGTTTTTGTATATTTTATTGTAGAACGGAATACATTGCCTCAATAAAATCATATTGTAAACATGACAAATTTCTTAAAAAAAAGTTTATTCACAAGCAACAACTATTTACAGTAGTTACAATTTAATACACTAATCGCTAAGTCGCTTAATTTTATATAGATACAGAGAATGGTAAGAACTGACGAAAATGTCACGGTGAAATTAAAGAAGAACGTGTTCAGATGATTTGGGCACGTCGAGTGAATGAGCGATGAAAGAATAAAAAAAAAGATTTTTGAAGTAAAAGGGAGTGGTAAGAGAGGCAGAGACGTTACGTTACTCTGACGTTAAAGCAATTTAATTGTAGTACAATGTATTCAAGCAGAGACACGTGGAGAAACTAGTTAGTAATATTATCCTTACAATTTCTATTAAGCACAGCCCCTTTAGAATTCAAGGCTTTATGTAAAATAAATCAGCTTCACGCTGTATCCTGCACACTGCAGGGTAGGCAGAGGGAACCTAGTGTGTTAAGACACTCCGTTCCCCACTTTCTGCCGAATTCTGGAGGCATTGCGTGTTGAGGGGCAGAACTCAACGCCGCGCTTGTCCTCGACACCAGAGCGAAGAAATGGAAATATAAATTTAAGTAAATATTTCATCTCCTCGAGTGGGGATCGAACCCTCAACCAGTCGGTTTTACAGTCACACCTTGTGCCCGTGCGCCACGACTGGCCTCAACAAAAATAACAGATATAAGTTAATATATCGATTGTTTTACCTTTTAGTTTTTCTCGATTGTCAAAGCCTTTTGGCCTGTTTAGAATCTTGCACTACATAAAGCAAAACTTTAAAAAATAGCAGTTTTATTTGACGATCATATCTAAAGTTTTCGAGTAATAAAACTGTAAAAAGTATCCCAGAAAGGTGCTTTTGAACACTGACTGTAGATTAGTAGTTGTAAAGTGACTTGTCATATTACAGTAGGTATGGGTTCAAATTTGAAAAAAAATATAGAAGTTAAATTTTCTAAAAGACGAAGAAGAAAGAGTTAAAAGTTAGTTTATGTAAATTTTTACGGTCCGACCGGAACTTACGCGTGGGAACGGTACTCTGTGCTTTACTTGTTAGCTGTATACACAAAATTTATGTGTGGATTAAGTAATACGTATAGGCGAGTCTTTAATTATTATTTATATTTATATAATTATTTATATTTCAGTCTATATTTACTTTTAAATTAGGTAAGTGTTTCAAGTTAAAAAGTTAAAGAGAAACATATAATATTATAACATTTTGTACTCAAATATAATGTACTCTTTTTAGAAAACGCATAAAAATTTAGACGTAACGTGACGAGACTTAAACCGATGCGGGTTCAAATCTTTCTCGATTCAAATTAGCTATGTTAAAAAAGATTTTTTTTCTATTTTAAGTGTGAAATAAGACTTTAAAAATGCAGTGTTGAGTTGCGCCACTCAATACGCAATGCCTCCAAAGCTCGGCGGAAAGGACGAACGGAGTGTCTTAACGCTAGGTTCCCTCTGCCTATCCTGCTGTGTGCGGGATACAACATGAAGCTGATTTATTTAAATATGTAGTATAAATGGAGATAAAAAAACGATGATTAAAAAATGAGAAGCTTTGTAATATGAGTATGGCAAACTTAAAAGGACGATCTCATTTTTAATGATGTCAATTACAAAACAAATATAAGTCACGTGTGAGGATCAGAATTGGAGATGACGTAAGTGTTTTTATCACCCTCTTCAGATTAAGGAAGCGTTGGAAACGCTTCTTTAAAAAATGAAAAATAAAAAATCTTCTCTTCTGATAAAATTTGTCTTAATGACAATTTCTCTTCAAATTTGAATTTCTATTAAAATTTGAAAATTCTGATATATAATATTTACATTTCAAAATCACTTCGCCTGCTCTCACCACTTTGACATAAAATCTCTCTCTGTTCCTTTAATTTCTCATACAAAAGTTCACTATTCATTTTAACAATATCATGTATCTATCAATTGTTTTTAGAAAATTAAATAGCACAATTTACAAATGCTAATAAAAAAAATCGCTCTACCCCTTTTCTCGTATGTAGGTGTTTAGGCACTCCCTCTAATTTTCGAGACATCATTATTTGAACGGTGGAACTTATCACCGCGCGTCGTCTTGTTACCACAGCGAGAAAATAAAAATAATTCAATCTCTATGGGAAACGAACCAACTACCGTCCCACTTCAACTACGACAGCTTCATAGTCCAATAATCCAATATACTAATAGAATAAACAAATATATCAAAATTTCGCATTTATAAAATTACAAAAATAAAGTATAGTAAAAAGAACAATGAATTTAAAAGAACTTAATAAATTTAGATTTAATAAAATAGTTTGAAGATATTCATACATTTGGTTGCTATATATTTATATCTTTTATTGATTTTTGCGTAATGCAGTCGAGACGATATCTAAAAACTGGTCCAGATTGAGATCTAGCGTTCAATATACTAAAAATAATTATATATTATGTATTTTAGTGCTAGTTTATGGCGGTCATCGCACCGTGTGAACACACGTGTTTGCCCTCTAACTCGTACTAATTTGTCATCGATTTTTATTGATTTATACCAGTTTTTTTTTGTATTTCTTTTAATTAGTTCATTAAAGAGTATTTTATCATAAAAAGTCGGTTAAAATCCACCAATCTCACCTTATCGAATATTTATCCTTATCATTAATAATGATTGTAGAAAACGATCCATGATTTAGAGACTATTTATTAAATATTATATTTATTAAATTTTAAGATGTGCTGTGATGATGTGATTAAATTTTAAGTTTTAAGATACATGAAAAAAAGAAAAATGAGAGAACCTAGTATAAGACACTCTGTTTCCCACTTTACGCCCAATTTTCGAGACATTGCGTATTGACTGCCGAAACTCAATACTGTCAAATTTTGCCCAAAAAATAGATTTTTTTTCGAAACCGCCAAAGCCTTTGACAAAATCTGTTTGTTGTCTGTCACGAAGATGTAAAGGTCATCGAACCACTTTCCGGCACCGTTCGCAAATATCAACGACCAATATTATATAGCCATATGTTGNTTTATGTATAAAAGTTGCTTAAATTTATTGTGTACTTTTTACGTGATACGTGTTCACATAAACAGACAAACAGACAAACAGATAAACAGACAAACAAACAAACAGACAAAAATTCCAAAACTGTTGGAAATGGATTCTGTTAATTATCCTTTAACACCCTGGCTAATTTTTTTTAAAATATTTTAAATGAACAGAAACGACTTTTCTACAGATTTATTATAAGTATAGACTCATATACGAAGAGGCCAGTCGTGGCGCAGGAGCACAAAATGTGACTGTAAAATCGACTGGTTGTGGGTTCGATCCCCATTCGTAGAAATGAAATATTTACTTAAATGTATATTTCCATTTCTTCGCTCTGGTGTCGAGGCAAAGCGCGGCGTTGAATTCTGCCACTCAACACGCAATGCCTCCAGAATACGGCAGAAAGAAGGAGTGGGAGTCGGAGTGTCTTAACACTAGGTTCCCTCTGTCTACCCTACTGTGTGCGGGATACAGCGTGAAGCTGATTTATTTTATTTTTATTTTATATAGAAATCAACAATATTTTATTATATCAAATTCAGGTTATTAGAAAGGTTATTAGAAAGTCCGTGTTTCGCTTATTTGAACCCATATCAAACAAATCTCTATACCGTTGTGCCGCTGTACCACAACACCTTAAAATTATGCCCTTATGGTCATCTAAATCACAAAAACTGTTTAAGAGTAAATTTCATAAATTCAACTTTTGTCTAAGCCTAGATATTTTTTGCCCTTGTTACCATTTCTAAGGAGGATAATTGTGCTACGCATAATTTGGCTTTAGAAGAAAGGTACATAAAAGTAATTAGGCCTATTTATCACGAAGCTGTTGTACACATGCCGTGAAGAGGTCCTTGATGTTTAAAAATGAATAATTAAGGTAAAAATGAATGGTTGTGAAGTATGATGTTTTAGCTACCTACGGACGTCGAAAAGGGTCTTGGCATTTCGTTTGATGCGAAATTATTATGTTTGTCGTATATATTAGCCAGTGTGACTGTAAAACCGACTGGTTGTGGGTTCGATCCCCACTCGAGGAGATGAAATATTTACTTACATTTTATATTTCCATTTCTTCGCTCTGGTTTCGAGGACAAGCGTGGCGTTCAGTTCTGAACTACTGAGTGAACTACTGTGAAATTATTTTAAATTAGAACTATATATATAATATTAATAAAAGGATTTTTTTTTGAAAAAGTAAATGGTGTAGAGGCAAAGCGGTGGCGTCGAGTTCAGCTACTCAAAACGCCATGCCTCCAGAATTCGGCGGAAAATAGGGAACGGAGTGTCTTAAGACTCGGTTCTTTCTGTCTACCGTACTGCGTACGGGATACAGCGTGAGGCTGATTTAAAACGAGGACAAATATTTATGAAGGAAAATATAAAAAAAAAATAGTTTTTAAACCATAATGGAAAAAGAAAAACTCACTTATAGTATAAATGCCTATAAACTGGCGGAAGTGAAATATTGCCTCAATTATTCCAAAGTTTTGTAATAAGAAAGAAGCAAGGAACTCAATAACTTCAGTCAGCAAGTTGAATATCGGAATTGCCCTTCATGAGGGATTAAAGTCATGCCCCTTTATAGTTAGTTTGCCTACTAATATTTACTTTTGCCTAAATATACTCTGGGGCATTTATAGATTTTATATTTCAATACTTCTGGGGACAGTTACAAAAGAAACATTTTGGATGATTTTCTATTTCAAAGTATATTTTTTTATCTTTATGCTGTATCCCGCTCATAGCAGGGTAGGCAGAGGGAATCTGGAAATCAAGAATGTCATTAAGTCAATGTCATGAATGACAAATGTCATTAAGACACTTTCGTTCCCCAACTTTCGCTATATTCTCGAGGCATTACGTGTTGAGAGAGTAAAAAAATTTTTTTTTAAATTTCTTATCTGTCTTTATGTCTGTATGTATATCACGCTTATCTCCGAAAGTACTGAACTGATTTACTTAAAACTTTCACCAATAGCTTTGTTTACAATTATTTAAAGAACACCAATTTAAAGTTTGTTTCATCAAAATCGGTTCATTAAAAAAAGTTATCGTCATTTGAATGCACTGAAGACATTAGTTTCCCTGTGAATACTATACAGCAATCTATATTTATATAATACTTATAATAAAGGTATAATTGTTTGTAAAATCTATATTTTTAACTGTATAATATATATTTAGCAACGTTGTTTTCTATAATATTAATATAATTATATTATATATTAAGTGAAATTTTACATAAAACGGCATTTTGTAACTGTCCGAACAGTTACAGTATATCTTTAAGCTCAATAGATGGCGCTGTGCATAAAGCATCATTTCCTAATCGCGCTGGTAAGATTCTTGGCTAAAGATTGACATTCAAAATGTCGTAGTTATATGACAGCTGATGAAAATATGTATTTTTTGTCATAATAAAGTAAACAAAATTGAATTGTTAGTGAAGATTACCTTTATAAATCATAACAGTTAACTTTAAGTCGTAATTAGTTCAACAAAGAGATGAAGAACGACTTGATCTTCAAAGAAATCTCAAGTAATAAATAAATAATAAATCTCAATTCTTCGGTTCGTTCGTTCGTTTGAATTAAACATATAAAAAATCCCTAAAAACATCGTTTCTACATAATAACTACTAGCTAATAATATATGTAACTAATTTAAAAACTGTACAGGAGGTAATATGCAATCATTACAGTTATTTTACAAAGAATATTATAAATCTTACCAAAATTAATAATTTAACATTTAAGGCTGTTTCTTAAGAAATAAATAAAATTATTCACTGACACCAGCACATTTAACAGAGTTTTTAAATTAAGATAAGACGTACATAACATAGGTAAAAAGAACTTAATGTTACAAAAATATATACCTACGTAAAATAAATAATTAGCTTTATGTATCAAAGCTCAAAGTATGTTATTATAAATATCAACATTGGCCATATTTTTTAATTTAAAACAATTAAACATTCTTATAGAAATTACGATAATGCAGTAAAAAAGTCATATTAGAAGACTATAGATTAAAATCATAAAAAAATATATTAGAAGTTGTTATAGTTGTCTGTCAATTCTGTTAATTAAATCAATAATTATATACTTTAAGCGGGCCGGCCGCTAGTATTACTAACAGAACAGTTGTACAAAAAAAAGTCAACGCAATATAACAGTTCAGTTCAGTTCAGTTCTTCATTTATGGCGCTTCGAGCGTGCCAGTTGAGCACTAATCACTTCGCCAATGTCACGTTATATGGAGAACACACGAAGGAGATTGTACGGTAAAAAGAGACTATATTACACAATAGGAGAAACGCAATATAACAAAGTTGCAAAATATCTGAAAAATAAAAGAAAAAAAAAGATAAAATGAAACGGTAAAACTATTCGTCATTTACCTAGGTTTAATATCTCATTAGTTTTATTTGGGTTGTCTCTGAAACTGCCGCAAACTTTGGCTCGGTTGCTATCTATTATGAAATTCAAGCTTCAAGAGCCTTAAGAGAAACGCAACTATCATGGAAGTCAAGTTTTCCACTCAACTATCTTTTAACGAGCGAAATGAATATAATTCAAGAATGTTTTATGTTCGGGCACCAAGTTTCATCTGCGGCTGCTTCTGAATAATGTGGAACATTAATAAACAGGGCTGGTTCCACTGCAGTAAGACTGTAAGAGGATATAATTAATTATGTCACCCAGATAGGAACATCTACAGCGACAGACACTATCGCTTAGGATTCAGATTGTAAAAGTTGGTGATATGGCTAAAATCACGTGATTCTTAGCTGTGATGGAATCGTTCAAATCCTTCAAAAATATTTATCTTTAATTAAATTTATATACATTTATATAATTATGCCCTATCTGGATATGACAATATCCAGATAGGGCATAATAAATAAACACCAGCCTCACCCTGTTATCCCATATACAGAGGCAAAAGGAACCTAGTGTTAAGACACTCCTTTCCCCACTTTCCGCCAAATTTTTCGAGGTGTTGCTTGTTAAGTGGCGGAACTCAGCGACGGGCTACGACGGGGTCAGAGCGAAGAAATGAAAATATTTGTAAATAATAATTCTCAGAGTAGGGATCGAAGCCACAACCATTGCATTACAGTCACATCCATGTGCCTCTGCGCCACGACTGCCTCACATACGTGAAACTATAATATTTTTATACTGAATTTGAAACAACTTTCAAGTTTCAGTTTCAAGTTGTATTTTGCTCTAAAACACAATTTCTGCGAATTTTTTCTTTCAAATATATTTCCACCTAAATTATTTACATTAAATAGGTATAACACAAAATACGTAGAAAATATATATATAACAAAAAAAACAAGAATAATGTAATTTCCCCGTTCTATAACTTTAATTTACATTTTAATACGAAAACCAACGTCCGTGAAATATATTTTTCTAACTCACAAATAGGACTACAAGCATTACTGGTGTAGAATAAGATTTTTATTTCATATTGCAAAGTATTATTATAATACGAAACAACGCCTGCAATTTCATCGCACATGGAATGCAGCTAGGGATATTACGACCGGGTGTAGTACGCCTAGAGTATATTGTTTTTCATAATTTTAAACTAGTATGTTGTTTCCTTTGTTCTGTAACAGTGAAGCTAGAAATAATTTACCACAATACTCTACATTTCTATTATATTTAGTTGTTATACTTGAATAATGTATTAATCATACTGAATATAATGTAATATATTGTGAATATAATATATTGTGGCATAATATTACTGAGCATTTATTTCAAAAAATGTCAGAATTTCTTTCGGGATTTATATTTTATTGTGTGTACGTTTAGATATTTTTTTATTTTTCCTACTTTAACATGTCGGTTTATAAGAAATACTTAGTTGAAAATATATTTTTAATTGATATATTTATATTTTCATTTTTTCGCTCTAGTGTCGAGGCAAAGCGCAGCGTTGAGTTCCGATACTCAACACGTAATGCCTCTGGTATTCGGCGGAAAATGGGGAACGGAGCGTCTGAACATTAGGTTCCCGGGTTCCCGCTACCTACCCTCTATATGCAGCATAAGAAGTGAAGCTAAAAAAATATCTAAATTAAAATACCGTAGATAACAAATGAGAGTAACAAAATCAACACCACTAACGGAGTCGAATCTAAATAGAAAGCCAATTTGTCTTTCTTCCGACATGAAAAATAGAAATGGAATGGCGATTTTATTTTTTCCACGGATCACAATCATTTTTTACGGCATCATTTACGGTCGGTGCGGACAGTTTCGCGTAGATCATTATCAACGTTTATTTAATCATTAATTTATCAATGCCGTACAAATTATCCACTTAAAAAAACCAGCGCTCTATTTGACAGGAAGTAAATTGATGTATGTTTTTTTGGTAGAGACGGTTTAACTGAGGTTGTGACCGGTTTTAAATATTATAAATTTAATGCAAATAGTTGAGTTCCGTTACTCGATATTTAATATATCGAAGTCATTATTAAATTTATCGAATCAGGCGGAGCGAGGACAACGGAATGTTTGGTTTGTTCTCTCATTTTAGTCTGTTATACGGCAAAAACCGTGAAACTATAAACCGTAAAATTACTGTATGTCTTAACATACATGTTAACACCGTGCATTCTCAATTTTCTTGCGTTTCCTAATTTTTGCCAAATTTTCGAGGCATTGCGTCTTAGTGGCGTAACTTAACGCCACGCTTTGCTTCGATACCAGAGGGAAGAAAATGAAATAATAAAATAAATATTATTACCCCCAAAAAGTTGGAATCGAACCCATAACCATCTTCTCTACTTTTAGCATATTATTACTATTATAGAAAAAGAAAACAATGGTGTGAAATAGAATTTTAATAGAACTTCTCTGTCTTTCACAAAATGAAAGTGCGTAATAATATGCTTAATTAGCAGATAAATTATCCACCACCAGTTTGAATGCAGCTCGAATAAAATTTTCATTAATGTCACAAAGTGTTTGCCTTGTTTTTACTTCCTTTATGTTAAACATTGGCTTAAAGTCCACAATTAATGTGAATTTTTACGTAGTAAAAAGTATTTTATAGTGGTATATTTTACGGCTACGTAATAAATTGTAGCAGTGTCCATTTTTCCGTTCAAATGAAGAATTTAAAGATTTTATATCGCGTTTATTTTAATGTGCAAAAACATATTTTACGAGGAACGTCGAGGTTATATTTTTTATAAATGTTACGACAATTGTGATTTAAAAGCACGTAAATTCTTATTTATATTATATATATTTTCCAGCTTCACGCTGTATCCTGCAGGGTAGGAGGGAGCCTAGTGTTATGATGTTAGGTATTGCCTGTTGAGTTACAGAATTTAACGCCGGAAAAGGAAGTGTCTTAATGAGGAACCTACGTATTGTAACGATCCATACCAGAACTAAAATGTGTAGGTAAATTCAAAATAATAATAATTTATAAAAATATATTATAAATATAATTTATAACATTATTTAATAGCTTACCATAAATACAATCATATAAATAATAGTTTAATTCAGTTCTTTAATGACGCGTTCCGTTCACAAATAATATTAAAGTGACGTAATATACCGTAGGTAAAACACGCAGTTTTAAAATATGTTTATTATTTTTTTTTTAATTATATGTAATCATTGTATATTATAATTTAAAATAAATAATAACATAATTAATATTTTAATTATTGTAAAATATTACGTTGGTTGAATAAGCTACTGTCAACGTCAAAGTCGAGAAAAGGAAAGAAAGAGAAGGGAGATGGCGGACGCGTCTGGTGAAGGATAGAGATTCAAAATGTTTAGAGAAGTTTTAATTTATAATTAATATATATTTAGATACATTTTATATGTAAAAGGCATGTGAGTTAGTACATGTAATAGTGATATAAGTATTCGAGGTTGGTAAGGTAAGTGATAAGTGCTTATTACGTATTTACGGTTGTTTGTTTTGGAATACTTCGCCGGTAAATTTTTAATAGCTTATTATTAAAACAAAGAAGAGTAATATTAATGCACGTAATGCCTCAATATCCAGAGATAATTATTATTTATTTAGTAAATGGAAATTAATGCATGAATCTATTTTTATGAGGTATGTATAATTACAATTAAATTAATGTACGCAAAATGTCTGCCGCCCTCTTTGTTAGATGCTTGTATGTGAATTGTGAAGAAGTGAAATGTGTGAGTTAAATAGATTTAGTGTATTATAATTACTTATAAATGTAATGTCTATGTATTATATTAATAAATATTTAACATGTTACTATAAAAGGAAATATAAATATAATGGCATCATTTACAATATGATATAATTTTTATTATAAATATCAAAATACGTATTTACAGATTGTAAATATTATATAATATGAGTCTATTTAATGTCCTACAATAAAGGTTATCTGTCAAGATATTTAATTAATTATCATAAAGATATTAGACAGTAACAAAATTTTAATTATAAACTATTTGTACGATTGTCGGAGTTCATTGACCCTATGTTTTACTAATAACTGATATTGGCTTCGCTGTTACTAATAGGCAAATTGCTATGGCCTTTTATTGTTAAACTGCGATCGACGTTGTCTCGCGTTGTGCTTACGATGCATAAGCGATGCTTGTATGGTATTGGACATACATCTATGTAAAACAGTTTCTACTGTTGTTCTATAACTCGTTGTATGATAAGTAGGTGAGTGGTGCTATTTTATGTCCTGGAACTCCGGTGTATGTAGTAGGTTCCGTCTGTCTCGTATGGGTGTGTCGTGCTATTTTATGTCCTGGAACTCTGGTGTATGTAGTAGTGTCCGCCTATGAGTCTAACAACTCTGTTTTAATGTAGAAAACAGAGACACGACTGTGGGGTGTGTGCCGTGCGTTTATTTAACATATCGGCCGCCTTGCGATAGTGTGTTCGATCCAAAGACTTATATTGATCTCACAGATCAATCAACGTCACAAATCACCATTCTAATACAATCTTAATATAAACAAGCGTAACCAGTACGTTAAGAAAGATCACACTCGTGGTGTGATCTTTCTTCCCGGAGGGTTCAATAAAGACTGCTGCAACCACGGTCTGGTAGGAATTTACGGTGTAGAGGCGCGGGTGGGGCGGTGCCCTCGCGCTTTCTTCCTTTTATTATAACTAAAGATTCTACACAGTTATAATAGAGAGCAAGATAGGACGTCTTTGATGTACTTAAGAAATGTCACGGGAGATTGAAACGGACAGACTGTGACATGTTATTTATCATAATATATTTTATTGAGGCCGGTCGTGGCGCAGCGGCACGAGGTGTGACTGCAAAACCGACTGGTTGTGGGTTCGATCCCCACTCGAGGAGATGAAATATTTACTTAAATTTATATTTCCATTTCTTCGCTCTGGTGTCGAGGTTAAGCGCGGCGTTGAGTTCTGCCACTCAACACGCAATGCCTCCAGAATTCGGCAGAAAGTGGGGAACGGAGTGTCTTAACACTAGGTTCCCTCTGCCTACCCTGCTGTGTGCGGGATACAGCGTGAAGCTAATTATTTTTTTTTAATATACTTATTTGTACTAGTATTAAATTTATGGTACATTTCATATTAATACTGTTACCTCTGAATCTCTAAAAGATCTTGGATTACTTACAATCACTACGGAAGGGTTCTAACTATATTAAACGTATCACGAGCCAATAAAATTGTTTAAATAATAATTTTAATATTTTAATATTAAAATTATTATTTAAACAATTTTATTTAAATATTTTATTGAGTAGAATGGGGAGTCAGTTACAGTATCCTACACAACTGTGTAGGATACTGTAACTGAGGTACTGAACGTAGGTAGAGAATGTAAGGTACACATACGTCGTACAACATGAATCTTAAAAAAAGTGTTGATTATTATAAATATTACATATAAGTACTACCGAGCATTTCATTGTAAAAGAGAGTGCTCAGCTGGTTTGGGCACGTCGAACGAATGAGTGATGAAAGAATGGATAAAAGATTTATGATGGAGAAATGAGTGGCAAGAGAGGTAAGGGGAGACCTCGGTTGACTTTCTTTAACAGTATCAAAGGTACTGGAGGAAGGTCACGTAAAAAGCATGAGGACCTCCCGGAGGGATTGTATGAAGAGGTTGATGATAGTGAGCGAGGCGAAAGCGGTATGTAGCGTTCGGCGCTCCGTTCTCTATGATTACCCCGCCAGGGATACAGCATGAAGCTAAGTTAAGTTTTAAATTATTATAAAAATTATGTTACTTGATCGATATTGATATTACTTGGTTCGAAAATCCTAGGCAATGCTATGAACTTCTCACCCTGCAACGTAATGGGCCCGGCGTCCGCATTGCATTCTGCATTGGAATGCTAAATAAATTCTTCTCTATATTCATACATCTGTCGCATTTTACGATAATTAGGTAAGTTAGTGAAGTCATTCTGTAATCTACTAACGTATTAGATATAAATTTCCGAACGTAAAACTCCAGCACATGCCTACGCCAACCTTTACCTAAGCTGGCTACAAAAATATGATTATATTTTAACACAATTCAAACAATACGAAATAAAAACATCAAGTTGAATTTCAATCCGCAACAATTATACATATATATAATATAATAAAAACATATTTTTTGATACTTATCAGCAAGTAGCTGAAAATCTGTATAACATCATCCACCCAATCAATTAAAAGCACAAAGAGCAAATGAATTACTTATCGTACTCGCTGCATGTTAACTCCATTGATAGGAATGTAAAATGTAATACATACAGATGCAGCTACATTCATCATTTTAATTAACTGAAGCACCGTACACTGTATGGAATGCACATACAATAATATGACAAAAAACAGAAAAAAAAATCAATGATATATTATAATTAAATATTATTGATTTATCGCTTATTGAAAATAGCTGTTGATGTTGGTTGGGTTAAAATTTAGGGTTCCGTACTTCAAAATAAAAAAAACGGAACCCTTTTCACGACACTTTTAGTCCGTCTGTCTATCTGAATGTCTGTCTTGACTGGCACTTCTACGATTTGTATATTATGTTTCAGCTAGCTTCTCTCTAAAGGCAGATTTATTATTTATTTGTTATTTATTTGTTACCCCTGCGAGATATTCTTCGCTCTGATAACGCGGCAAAGCACGATGTTGAATTCTACCACACAACACACAACGCTCCACTTTACACTATGTTTCCAGGTTCCCTAAAAAAATATTTTTAATATAATATAATAGTTTATTTGGTTTATTTCACGTAGGCGTAAGTGTCAAAAGATATATCATTTATCATTATATTTGAAACGAAATGCAACATAAAAAATACAAGCGATATTATTCAAACTGTTATTTTTATTACGTATATCGATGTCCTGGATAGATTAATGGATTCCATGTATCTACTTTATTACGATGCCTGGATCAATCAAGTTGCTTTTACTATTAAAATATGAATTTTAAAATGAAACTTATTGTGATTTACATGTCTTTTAGGGTTCCGTAACTTTAAAAAAAAAAAGAACACTTATAAGATCATTTTCTTGTCCGTTTGTCTGTCGGTCGATCTGTCGTTCTCTGTCTGTCAAGAACTTTTATCTCAGGAACACTTGGACATATCGCGTTGAAATTCAAATCATACACAAGGTCTACACTCTCTTGATTTCCTGAACAAAATCGTATTTCTTGTAATTTGGGAGCTAGTATCTACAGATAGTAGAAGTACTAGTTCAGAAAAAAATCTGAAAACTATAGATTTGTGGTTAAATTCAACAAAGCTAGTACAGGTGAGGTATCAGATGAAAGGGCTCTGGCTAAGCTAAGCTTGAATTTCAGAAAAGGCTCGAGACCTCAAATTTTTGTACAGAATCCCAGTGGGAGAACCCGACTCGCGCTTGTCCAGTTTTTTATGAAATATATAATAATATACACATTAAAGATCACTTCTTTATGATCTTAATTGGAAGTACATAAAACTGGATTGGAAGGACATAAAATTTATCTTATAATCATCTCTTACAGTAAACTGTAAGAGATGATTATAAGATAAATTTTATGCCCCTATAATTAGATAGCATTGCCATCTACCGCAACGCCCGTTTTCATTATTCTTTGTTATATTGTTCATCGCTAAAGGAAGCGCTCTTCTGATTAGCTCTAGCGTAGGTGCTGGCGAGCTGCTTCCAACACCTACGGTACTAAGTTACACACTACGGTACGGTTTAACACTACGGTAATAAGAGATAGAGCTAGGTGATCGTACTCTGGGTTTCATACCCCCATTTTCAACAACAACTAATTTGTCAAAAACGTCTGATTTTATCGGGATATCTGACTAAAGTATTCACTATATACCCGACAAAAATCAAATAATTACTTAATTTTTATCATTGTTATATATGCTTAAAATGAATAGAAATTTCATAAATAACACTTATCAATCTGTCTACTAAAACCTTTATTTAACACACCAAACTGATCTGAACTGAACCTCATCGAACCAGCTAATCAGAATGCGAGCGTCAAACTATCCACGATCTACCATTTCAACGTATTATCTGCGTCGCTTTTATGATAGAATTGCAAATTTAAACCCTTTGTAAGCACTTTGCATTTGGAAACACAAATTCGCTTTTACGCTTATTTGCATGCCGTGTCACAGTTGCGGCGACTTCCGAAACGCTGCACCAAAATTGTCCACCGTCCTCGTTATTAATATTATATGCTAACACCGTCCTCCTAAAGCGTCTGGTCTCGGCGTGAGATTTGTCCACTTAAATATTTATTTTACGTCAGACTTAGCTTAGCAGCAATTTACATTAATGGCTTGTCATAAATTCTTGCCTATCAAATGTTTATTGCATATTTCATTTCTAAATTGCCAGGGAGCAATAGTCCAATCAGGACAGGGTTTGATTGCAAATGCGACGGTTGTGGGTTCCCAATCCCGACTCGGGGATGATTATTTTATATTATTTTCCCCGCTTACAACACGTGATGTTTCAAATTAGGTCAAAAGTGGCGCAGCTCGCAATATTTAAAAAAAATAGGCAGAAAGTGTCTTAGCACCAGATTCTTTCAGCCATATGTGGAAATAAGATCGGTCAAGTGCAAATCGGAGTCAATATAAGTTTTGAACTTCATTTCATACATTATAATTTTAAAATAAATAAGCCAGTCATGGCGCAGGGGCACAAAGTGTGACTGTAAAACCGACTGGTTGTGGGTTCGATCCCCACTCGAGGAGATGAAATATTTACTTAAATTTATATTTCCATTTCTTCGCTCTGGTGTCGAGGCAAAAGCGGCGTTGAGTTCTGCCACTCAACACGCAATGCCTCCAGAGGTCGGCAGAAAGTGGGGAACGGCGTGTCTTAACAGTAGGTTCCCTCTGCCTGCTGTGTGCGGGATACAGCGTAAAGCTGATTTATTTATTTTATCATTTTAAAATTAAATGCTCGTGTCTTTTGGTTTCATTAATCTAGAAGCTTGATTTTTTCTGCGTCCCAAGGGACTGTAAACTTGAATAGACCTAAATATGAATTGATATTAATGTCAGCTTTATACCACTACGTGATCTTGAGTTAAATAGTCTTGACATTCAGACAGACTGACAACAGAGTGATCTTATAAGGGTTTAGTTTTCTTGTTTCTAAATTATATAAAAGTATTCAGCTTTCCATATACAGTAGTGTAAATAAGCGGCATTGATTTTCCACGTAGAATTTAGTAAATTCTAAACGTGACTAAAAAACATATTCTTATACTTGAACTAACTTTTTGGTGAATCAAAGATCTAAAATGGGGAAGTTACGTTCCTTGCATAACTAATGTATCAATAAAAGTTTTATAAAATCGAGTGCAAGAAGGATATTCTATATTTGTTCTATACCTGAGGCTACATATGGATAAATCATATTTAAAATTGCTTATATAATATTCTTTACGTATTTTATATATTAAAAGCAGGTTTGCAGCTTTTGCAACATTTTAAGAAAAAGATTTCAGTAAACAATGTTGTTATAATATATTTTACTAATAAGTCGTTTGAGCAAATTTTTTAAAATAATATAATAATATATTTTTAATATCAAATTAATACTCAATTTCTCTGGCTAGATGTGCCGAAATCAGGGTCATCAATTAACATTTATTATTTTAAATCAAACTAAACTACTTATTCGTAGCATCATTTCTTTAGTAAACTACAACAAAATAAAATTAACGTAGCAGGACTCAACCCCCAACCCAAAACTCTTAAAAACTTTCCAAGCGCTCCAGCCAATTCGGCCACTATGTCAAAATTCTTATACACCAAGCTGTTATATAATTATTTTCCTTCTACTAAAAAACATACCACAATATACATAAATCTGACCTTCCAACGCTAACCTAACATAAACATCTAGATTGGCTGATATAGGCACTCGACCCTCAGTAAGTGGGGCAATCCATTCAGCCCTTACCGGCGTATGGAGACCGTAAATAATATTGCACACCTGTTAGTTGATTATACAGATAAAGAAATTTAGTGTACACATTCAATGCTTATATTTGGTTTATCGTATGCTTAAGATTTCTCATAATCCTGGTCGTGTTGTTGAAGCTGTTGTAGGAAATTGGGTTAGTGTGGCTGTAAATGCGATGGTTGTGTGTTCGATTCCAAATTGTGAAGTCTTACGGTTTGACATTGCACGACGTTAGGTTCTGTGATATGATGTCTCGGAATTAAACAGCATGTAGAAAATAATATCTTTTTTATACTATGCATTGTATGAGAAAATGCTAGATTGGAGCTATATATTGTAAGCTAAAAACATATTTTAAAGAAAGGGTGTTTTAATTATAAAAATTGAAATATTATTTTCTCAGGTGATTGTGAAAATATGAAATTTTAAATTTTCCTTTATTTGAAATTTCGAATAAAGTGGATTTTGAGCTTCTTGAATACCTTACTAGAGATTCCTACCACAACTAAATTTAATAATTTATTATTAGAGTATGGATAGTTTTAATATATTATAATTAATCGTATATATAAATAAAATCGGAAGATGCAATGATAAAATTCAGTAGTAATTATATAATATTGTTTTTATATGTAATTATGAGAACAGTAAAGGCGCAGGCGCACAAAATGTGATTGTAAAATCGACTGGTAGTGGATTCGATCCCCACTCGAGGAAATGAAATATTTATTTACATATATATTTTCATTTCTTCGCTCTGATATCGAGGCTAAGCGAAGAAATAAAAATATAATGAAGCGACGTTGAGTTCCGCTACTGAACACGCAATACCTCCAGATCTCGGCGGAAAGTGAGAACAAAGTGTCTTAGCATTAGGTTCCCTCTGCCTACCCTGCCGTGTGCGGGGTACAGCGTGAAACTGATCTATATGTAATTATATATACATAATAGATTATTAAATTATGTTCTAAAAAAAAAGATACTAGCCATGTACCTGCAGGCTACTATAGATAAGCTCGTTTAACTACACTAACCTTTGAATTTTAATTAGGTCCTTGCCATTATGTTGCCTCAAGGGCGAGACCATTTACGTAGAAATTCTATTCGACTCAATGAGCCGAAGTAATTTTCATCTATTCTAGAAAATTTAAGGCTTCTTCACAAATAACTCAAAATTTAGTTTATGAGCAATTTTAAAATTGACAAACAAATATTGGATTATATGAAACTAACTTCAAATTTAAACAACTTGAATGATAATAGAAATTGAAAACGCTTTATTAATATTTTAATATCTTGATATTTAATAAGTTCTTTATTCATTTTAGTTAAAAAATCAGTTTCACGCTGTATCTCGCACACACCAGGGTAGGCAGAGGGAACCTAGTGTTAAGACACTGCGTTCCCCACCTTCTGCCGAATTCTGGAGGCATTGCGTGTTGAGTGGCAGAACTCAACGCCGCGCTTAACCTCGACACCAGAGCGAACAAATGGAAATATAAATTTAAGTAAATATTTCATCTCCTCGAGTGGGGATCGAACCCACAACCAGTCGGTTTTACAGTCACACCTCGTACCGCTGCGCCACGACTGGCCTCATTTTAGTTAACTCTTCATACAGTAGAAATTAAATAGTAGATAACATTTTATTAATTATATAATATTTTTGTAGATCCACCTTGTAATTTAATTTTAAATGTGAATTCCCACTCTCACAAGTAGCATTTGACTTTAACGGTACGGATAGACTACGACACTATATACGTTACACTCAGTGTATATATACATCGAGTCTCTCAATGAACATGAGTGTTTCTAGTTGCAAAAATTATAGTGATACGATTATTTATGTTGCATGAACCGCTGTATGAACAAGTTGTATCCAAGTGCTCATAGCCTAAGATCCCACGGCCCCTAGACCTACGTCATTTTAGCAAGGCTGAAATTATGAGGACTATTAGTCTAAGCATACTCACTAACTTGAAAGTGGGATCCTTTCAGAAGTACTGCCAAATAAAAGTACATCTCTATCTGGGAGGATGATTGAGCTATCGGATTGGTATGGTACTTAAAGGTAGTAAATAAGGGGTCTTGAAGTAGTCTGTCAAGTTTGCTAGTAAAATTCGAAAAAACTTTGGTCAAACAAGTTTGGTCGAATTTTAAACATCCTTTAGGACGTCAAGTAGGAGTTAAGACACACATAAAGGGTCTAGTAATAATAAATATATATTTTTTACATCGTTCTTAAAAATATAAATATTTTAATACGAGCATTTTTACTTAAACGTTTGCGCTCCATCTGAAAGAACCTCACTTTCAAGTAAATAAAAACGCGTACCGTGTTAAATACGTCTTCTTCTTCTTTGTCGTGTTCTTCCTTACTGAAGGTCGTGCCCGTTCTGGTAGGTCATGGTGGAAGAGCAAATAAGATGCTTCCATGCCTCCCTGTCCTCAGATTGCCTTAATGCGCCAATCACGGAGAGTCCAGTAATTTCTTTGACGGCGTCGGACCATCGGCATGGTGATCGGCCTCTTGGTCTTCTACCATCTACTTTGCCCACAACAATAATAACTTAACTTAAATAAATTGTTAACTACGTATTAGACTATTAATCCTCAAAATTTCAGTTTTGCTAAAATGATGTGAGTCTGGCGGCTCTGAGATTTCAGTCTATTAGTGTAGTTGAAAAAGTTTTCAAACAACTTTGACATTTCCTACATAAATTATCATCAGCTTCAGTGAAAGCTGTTCCGGCCCAATTTCTGCACACACTTACAAACAGACACTACTGAGACACAAAAAATCCGTACTAGTGTAAACAGTACATCCATTAATGTCTCACATTTATGTCAGATTTTCTGTCGCATTGTATTCATACCATTACAATCCTGACATTCAGTGTAATATATTCAACAAATAAAAAAAAATCTTATTGGCAAAGCATAATATATTGCATTTGCGTCTCTCTTTAACACCTACCTACATTTACAATATTACAATACGTTAAACCGAGGCCATTGGTGGCGCAGCGGCATGAGTTGTGACTGTAAAACCGACTGTTTGTGGGTTCGATCCCCACTCGAGGCAATGAAATATTTACTTAAATTTATATTTCCCTTTTTTTTACTCTGGTGTCGAGGTTAAGCGCGGCGTTGAGTTCTGCCACTCAACACGCACTGCGTCCAGAATTCGGCAGAAAGTGGAGAACGGAGTGTCTTAACACTAGGTTCTCACTGTTTACCCTACTGTGTGCGGGAAACAGCGTGAAGCTGAAAAAAAAATACGTTAAACAAACGTAATACATCGTCTTCAAGCCAAACAGGCATTCCAATACACTGTCAAACATGTAGAGGCTCCATAAGCTACGGCGATACAGACCATTGGTAGCGCAACAGGCTTAATGGAAAAGTTAATTTTAAACGAACCAGCTTTACTACGCTTCAGTTGGGCCTGCGATTAATGGGGATTAACTATGGTTAATTGTTTTCGTGAGCCGGGTCACTGGCGTCCCCTTATATTTGTCATTTGTTATGTATGTACCATCCATCCGTTGGGCTCGCTCTGCTTTTGTAAGCGTATTTATATGCTTATGTAGTAAAATAGGAATAATGTAGTAATCATGATGAATAATGTAGTGGAGGCCAGTCGTGGCGTAGGGGCATAAGCTTGTAAGCGGGAAAGATTGTGCGTTCGATTCTAACTTGGGGGCGTGAAATATGTATATATTTTTTTCATTTGATTGTGCTGGTTGCAGATAAAACGCGGCGTTGAGTTTTGCCATTAAACGCGCAATGTGGGACGGGATGTGGAATGTCTTAATATTAGGTTCCCAGGTTCCTTTTGCCTATTCTACTATGTGTAGGATATAGTGTGGAGCTAGGAAAGAAAGAATAAAATAAAAAGAAAAAATAAATCAGCTTCACGCTCTATCCGGCACACAGCAAGGTAGGCAGACGGAACCTAGTGTTTTTCTCGTCCCTATCTCACGAGGGACATGTGATTTATCATAAAGAATAGTGCTGAATAGAACATTTGTCAAAAATCAAAATTGGTTGTTTCATATTATTTTTGAAACTATTTATAACAAATGCTAATCACAAATTTATAGCTTTAGATAGAATATAGATATGTCTAGTTTCATTTGAATATTAAAAAAAAAATCTAGACTATTTCTAGATTTAGTAGTTTTATGTTATAAGAATTTAACTCTTTATATTTATAATAATAAAAATTGTCTTGTTCCAGGTAGACTGTGACACCGGATGAGTTGGAATAATAATGTTGTGACAAAAGTGTTGCCATGGTGTTGAAAATGAGTTTTTTCAAAATATTCCACGATATATCGAATAATAGAACTATATTATTTATAATAGTGCTACTCTCGTTAAAACTGTGCAGCCCTCAGGACTTGAGCGAGGATTTTAATGAAGAAAACGTGGATTCAGATATAAATATAGTGTCAGTCAAAACAAAGCTCCCTAGAAACGTGAACAGTCCATGTAGGTTGAGTGAACTGCTATGTGATACGGGACAGTGCATATCCTTGGATAAGTATTGTAATGGTGAAGACGATTGTGGTGATAAGAGCGACGAACCTAAATCATGTACACGTAAGTATTTTGTATGTATGTATTTATTGTATTGAGGTATTAAATACAGGTTAGAGATTGAAAAAACTTTATTTAAAAAAAAAACCAATGGTAAATTTAAGTACAATAGTATCGCATAAATTGGTAACATATTAGATACCGACGTATAACTGTAATTTTGTGTCGTTTTAGGCATGAATTATGGACAAGAATAAGATTTATTAAGACGAAAAAAGAAAAATTCTCTCTAAAATATTTTAAAATTGACAAATTTTTAAAATTTTATTCTAATTTAATTAATAACTTAACTTCAATCTAATTAATAGTTTAAGTTAAAATAAGTTTAAAAAATATTTGACAGGACTAAACTGAAACTAAACTAAATGCAAAAACCTAAGTACATATAACAAAAACTTTAAATCTTACTTTTGTTGAATTTGTCTAAATTATCACAAATTATTAAAGTTATAATACTTCCGGACCAATGTGCGGGTTGCGTAAACAAATAAATATAGTAGTGCCTATTATTGCTTAAACTTATATCCGGCAGTGTCAGTAGAATAGACTCGCTGCGGTGGATTTTATGTAATATTCATAACTTCTTACAATATCTCTGCCAAAACATATTAGATTTAACGTTTGTGGATCTCTGTATAGAAAAGTTATAATTGTTTTTTGGCATTCAGCAGTATTCGTTGAATAGTCGATACTTCCTAAGTGAATATATACATACATTTTTTATACTGTTCATTATCATTTTGGGCGGTTTTCCAATTTTTATTATTACCAAAGTGTTAAAACTAAAATTGTAAATCGGATTTATTTTTGATATTGTAAAAAAAATATTTTAGTAAATCTTAATTTGTTTTTCTTTTGATACCGTTATGCTGCTTTAAGATCTGTTTATTCTACGAAGATACGTTAAAAAAGAAAAGAGTAGAGTGTTAAGTGAAGGAGGTGAAGAGTAAACCTTCAAGAAGCCGCGTGACGGTGATTCGACCATTCTTATATATTTTTGTTTAATCCTTAATATTATCATCATTATTCTTTCTCGCCTCAATTAGTCTTCTGATAGTAAACAAAACAAGCTATATGTGGTATACATACTTCTCTATACCTATCTTGTGATATTCAAATAGCCTTTATTTTAATTGTGGCATAGGCGAAAGGACTACGGACTAGGTTGAAAAATTTACGTGCGATCCTGTGTGTAGATTTTTTTACTATTTGAACCTAATCGGTGTTTTGTTTGTATTTTTATTTAAAAACTAGTGTACTCTCCCACCATAGAGTTTGTCTCAGATTGTAAAACAGGACTTTTAAAGTTTCAGTTGACAAACATAAATTTGAGAGCGTACTAATTTTAAATTAAATATTGACTGAGCATTTAATTTTCTTCTGTACCCTAAGGGATTGTAGACCAGGATTTGATATTAACTTCAACATAACTTCACGCAATCTTGAGAAAAATGGACGGACAAAACGTAAACCAAAAAAAAAAATTCAAAAAAAAAAATTATATCATTTATTTCATTTTTTAAATTTTTTTCATTCAAAAATTTTTTTTCTTCTCGGAATAAAATGGAGAACGGAACGACCTTATTTAGAAGGTGGTCCACCTTCGCTTTTTAGAGAAGCACATGTTTTCATAGATACATTTTCATTGGGGAAAAAATATGATGGAGGGCAGTGAACATTCTGTTGATAAAAGAAAGCATCCTGGAGAAATGCAGCTCTGGTGTCGAGGTTAAGCGCGGCGTTGAGTTCTGCCACTCAACACGCAACGCCTCCAGAATTCGGCAGAAAGTGGGGAACGGAGTGTCATAACACAAGGTTCCCTCTGCCTACCCTGCTATGTGCGGGATACAGCGTGAAGCTGAAACGTAAACCATGCTAAGAAAATGAGACTATTATGTTAATTAATTGAATAAAGTATTTTTAATTCAATAAATATTTTCCATATATTGAGATGACTGTTTTAAACTCAAAAAAGAACGATTCTTTGATCACGATTTGATTTTGTGATTTAAGTACCTTAAATGTTCGAATAGTCTCCTGGGTCACGCACGACCGATACCGTCGCAAAATACCTCGCCCCTGCTTGAAGGTTAAAGTACTGAGTGGGTTCGATTTCCACTCGGGCAATAAGATTTTAATATTTTAATTTTCTCGTTTTGTGAACTAAGCGACGTTGAGTTTTGCCACTCAACACGCAATGAAAAAGGACGAATGAAGAATACAAAAAATGGACAACGGAAGTATCTTAAGTATAGAGAACTGAGTGTCTTAACACTAGGTTCCCATGTTTCCTCTGCCAACCGTGCTCAAAATAAAAAAAAAATAAAAAAATATAAGAACTAGTCTACTCCTTTTAATTTAACGAACTCCACAACAACAAAACACTCATAATTAAGAAAAAAACTGACTTGTACAGCTTTGCAGCCTTTAAACATGTTTCTACGCAAGAAACGTCCAGTGCGATAATTGTCTTACACAAAAGACTGCGCAGATGGCCTCACAAAGGGGATTGAAAGAACTAGATTATTCCGTTCCCACTGTTCTCGGGGGAACAACGTCGTTTGGGAAGATGGCAGACGTGATGGCCTCACTTCATTATCTTTCGACCTTTGATAACTGTAATCTACAGCATTATTTATTTCAACTGCTATTTTAATTTTAAATAAGCTGCTTTTTAGATAGAGGTTTGGATAATTTTTGCTGATGTATTTTTGTATGCGATTAAAATATATAAGTAACGTTTTGTATGTAAGAGTTAATTCAATAATAAGCAATCTTTAGGTGGATTAGATATATATATTTTTTTAATAATTCTTGAAGCCCTCGTTGCGGCGGTCATCGACAGCACACACAGGAAATGAATAATTATGAATAATTAATATTTTCACTAATATTTTCGCTCTGATAACAAGGCAATGCGCGGCGTTAAGTTCCACCACTCAATATGCAATGTTTCAAAAATTCGGAGTGTTAAAACACTAGATTCTCCCCGTCTACCTTGTTATATGCGGGTTGCAGTTGAAATATTACATATTTGTTATAAATCAATGCTAATATAGAATAATATTTAGGAGCTACTTCATACAATCAAATAGAGAATTATTGTTGCTTAGTCACATTCAAGATATCCAGATAATTATTTTACTATCCAATAACCGTCGAAAACTAAGATCTTTTAGAAATTGTTTCTACTAAAGACTACTTCAAAATTTTGCTATAGCTTTAGCTTTTTTTGCTTTTTTTTATATATACTCTTATAACGGAGGGGCACAAACTGTGACTGTACGCGACTGGTTGTGGGTTTGATCCCCACTAGAGGGAATCGAGGCAAAACGCGGTGTAGAATTCCACCACTCAACACGCAAGGCCTCCAAAATTCAGCGTAAGTGAGGAAACCTAGTGTCTTAACACTAGATTACCTTTGCTTACCCTGCTGTGTGCGACACATAGTATGAAGCTGATTTGATTTATAATTTCATTTAGTATTACTCTTATAGATGCTATGATAAAACAAATGTTTTTTTAAGTTAAAAATAGAATTTATAGAAAGCCCTCCGTCAAAACTACTCCCAATTGCAATATTAGGTTGGGAATTTAATATTTAAGACGAAGTTCTAATTGGTGCCGTCTACATGAAAGCTCAGGTTCATTGAACGTGTATTTCAAGGAATATGTACTATGACTGTTCCAATTCAAGAATTTTTCATATATTTTGATACGAAATTAAAAGGGGAATAATAGTTAACAAGTACTAAACATGTAAATAGACTATTCTCATATACTTAATTAAAAATTACAGTCGAATTGAGTAACCTCCTCTTTTACAGAAGTCGGTTTAAAAGTAAAAAAGTGTATATGTGAAAAAATAAAGTTATTTTTATTGGCATGGCATTGGCATGAGGTCATAGTGGTGCGGTGGTAAACTGTGTGGTTCAATTCCCACTCAGAGAAATAAAGAAGAAATTGAGTTACTCTATTAATGGCGAAATTCAATATCAGATTTAATATTTATTTATACTTAATATTGTATTACTACAATATTTTGAATTTAGTAGAAACATAACAAAAACACATACNCCACGTACGTAGTCATTAGCCCGAAATGTGGCTACAATTAACGGAAAAAACGCCACGTACGTTTAATAAGGTGTTAAGTTTGCTGGCTGTTTCCGAAACTGTTTTAATTTGTCACGATATCTTTGTTGTACTTTATTATTTCATTTTTATATGTATATATAAGATTTTTGTGTCAATTTCATGCTGCATACCGCATGTAGCAGCTTAGGCAGAGGGCGCTTAAAAGACACTCCTTCATCTTTTTCTGTAGGAGTCTGAAGGGATTGCGTATTGAGTGGCAGAACTCAATGCTGCGCTTTTCCTCAGCACCAGAATGAAGAAATGAAAACGATAAATACAAAATTATTTTTAGCTTTTATGATTACCTCACATGATCAATAATTCCTTATAAGGCTATCCCTTCTTATACAGGGTGGAAGTGTCAGCGCTCCTTTTACGGGAACAGCATATAGGGTGAAATATTTTAAACCCATACTTAAAAAAAATATCAAGATACCTCAACAGGTATTGTTATGGTTTTATTAAGGTATTGTTATGGTTTTATTATGGTATGGTAATGTTTGTATTATGGTTTTGTCACAGGGTAGGATTTTTTTCATTTCACGATGTTTATCCATCCTGTATTTTGTGTGTCTCAGTTACGCATAGATACCAATAACATAAACACATACTACTACAAAAATGCTACTAAAAGGTAAGCAACTTTGAACTTTGCCGGCAATACCTACGACTCGATTTCGGAATGAGGCGTAAGCGGCGCACGCAGGTGAAATTTACACGATTGATGGCCAAAATTCAAAAAATAAAGATTCCCTAATTAAAAAATAGTAAACTTAATTACCTACAAGACTTCTTTATCTATCTATTCGTTGCTAGTAAAAAGCTTGACATTATTTTTAAATCACGTTTGATATTTATTTAATTGATATTAGAACTAAACCATTATGGATTCTATACCTTCAAGTAAACGTCTTTACAAAAATACAATAAAATAGTTAACATTCATTAGGATTGCGAAGATACGTCGTTTTAAAGTTAAGGGCATATTTCATTAAATGATTTTTATACTTATAGTAAAACTGTTTATACTTTACCGCGCTTTACCCGTATTTTTTTATTATTTTAATAGTAAATTCCAGTACCTTTTATATGGTACTAAATTTGGCTGCGTCTACTTGCGACAACTGTACAAAATAAAATTATAAAAATATTAATAACCTTTTTCAGACGATTTCTTTTATACTAGTAGTATACCAATTATATTGGAAAATTGGAAAATTTTTACTGATGAATGAATGTAATCACCACGGAACTCGACTACTTCAAAAACAAGTAAAGTCTTGTCCTCAAGATTATATATTGAATACATAAATATTGAAGCAGATTTAAAATTATATTATTTTTTTTGTATGGATATGGTAATTAAATAAATCTTTATTCTTTACCCATTAAAATAGAATACACTCATGAAAAATATTATTTCCGATCAATTAAAGCAATATTTAAACATAATTATAATATTGGCCAACTTTGAAGTGAATTTCACCTGTGTGCGGCGGTTCCCCTTTGATAGGTTTATGTGTGCGTGCGTCGTTCTTGACAAATGGTGTCTTATATTACAACAATAATTTTATATATATTTTGTTCGAAAAATCACTTTTTCATTTTTGGGAAAAAAAAAATATAATTGTATTAGGCGTTTATAGTTAAAACTGTGGTTTCACTTAAAGTGGTGCTAACACTTCCAACCTGTATATATGTTTGCCTTTGACTTCCCAAAACCTTTTAATTTGAATTCAATTCTATTAGAGCATCAATCGACTAAAAAGGCGGAATACCCTGTAAAATATCCTAACAAATGTTTTAATTTTTTTGTTTAAAAAATGTTCTTTGTTGTAAGTGGATAACATTCGTATATTCGTATAACGAATACTTTAGCAGGTTCAAATTAACTCTACAAACAAACTTCAATTGCAAATGCCTCATATCTAAGCGAAAGAATCCAGAAAGGTATTATAAATAATGTAAAATTATCTGGATCTCCTCTAAGGATGGGCGTTCCACAAGGATCTATTATCTAAGAAATAAAAGGGGACCACCTTTTATTTCTTCTTTATATTAACGATCTGCCTTTTTATGCAAAGAACCTATGTGATATTGTACTCTTCGCAGATGATACCTCTTTAATATTTAAGACAGAAATCAAAACAAACTATGACGAAGTGAATAGTGCATTATCGCATATTCTTTATTGGCTTGATATGAAAAATCTAATGTTAAATGCCAAAAAAACTAAATGTATTGAATTTGCTTTACTAAAAGTTAAAAAACATAATTTTAGTCTAGAAATTATTGTTTTCTCCAAAAAAGAGCCGTGAGATATATTTATAATCTCGAGCTCGAGATTCTCTGCGAGATGTTTTTAAAGATGGAGGTATTATTACAGTTCCTTCACAATTTGTATATTATAATATGTCATGTCACAGTAAAAATAGTGATATATATACGATAGGAACGAGAAATAAAGATAAACTTGTTACGCCACGTTTTCGCCTCTAAAAAGTTAACAAATCTTTTATGGGTCTAAGTATACGTGTATATAATAAGCTTCCACGGTGTAAGTTTGCCACTACCACAATTTAAAGTAGCTTTAAAAAAATATTAACAAGTAAAGTTTATTACACTGTTCAAGAATATTTAGAGGATAAACATGTATGGAATTAATGTCTATTGAATGTGATGCAGGATAGCTGCCAGTTAATGTAATAAAATTATATATTATACCATTGACTTTGAAAAGAGCAACTGTTGAGTTTCTTGCCGGCTCTTCTCAGCAGAACTGCCTTCCGAACCGGTGGTAGTTTTTTTTTGTTATATGTTCATTTGACGATTCAAAAGTGCTTATAAGAGTTTATTTGAATAAAGAATATTTTGAATTTGTATTTGAATTTGAATGCACATTTTTCCATAATTTTGCTAAAGTAAATATATAATGAAAAATGAAGTCTTTAATTCCGCTTCTCAATATAAAATTGATGTAAAAATCGATTTTCCTATATATATGACACTCGAAAAAATAAGAAGAAAAACTCGTTACTTTAGTTTAGCTTTTGTCTCCAACTCGACACAACTCTCGACATAAGCACTATTGTCTATGTAAGGCTTGAAAAAACTTTACTTGAGCATGGACAATTACTTTTATAAATGTAGAATCGAAAAAAAGATTCGTATTTCCTAAATATTAACCATAATATGTTAATCAGCTTCACGCTCTATCCCGCACACAGCAGGGTAGGCAGAGGGAACCTAGTGTTAAGACACTCCGTTCCCCACTTTTATATTAAATGTAATAACATAAAATTATAGTAAATATAATAACGTAGTAGTAAAGTAAACTGAATCCAAAACCGAAATATCAGCTTGATATAATCTTGTGATGTACATATTATATATACGTTTTACTAAAATTTATAGATTTTTGAACGTTACTTATGTTAATATCCTTTAAATTTTTGGTTACGCAAGTAAAAGTATATTGGCAATGGAAGCGAAGAAGGCGTACCGTAGGTATAGCACCCGTTGCCTTTATATTTAGTAACTAGCGGCCTGCTCGCGGCTTTGCCCGCTTGAATTACATGATTATTCATTTAAGAAATATAAATATTACAAACAGCCTTAATTATTAATTAATTGATTTGGATAAGTACTCACAATATTATTTGTAAAATAACTTATATTAGCTCCTGTACAGTTTTTAAATTAGTAACATATATTATTAGTTAAATATATAATTGGTATACAGAATATACATAGAAAGCACGTTTTTAGGCATTTTTATATAATCTATAAAATAATCAACATTTTCGGGCAAGTTCAAGTCGTACTCATGCCCCGAGAGTTTTCGTACCAGTTTCATGAAAGGAGATACACCAAAAGAATAACTAATTAAGTTGTCATTTTGTATCAATTTAAGTACAGATTAAAATTTGTACTTAATGGTTTTTTCTGTGACACAAATACAAATAAGTAGTCAATTTTTGAAAAATAATTTTGGAATTTTCCTTTATACGTGCCGTAAGTTTTAACTTCTTAACAAATTTCGAAATTGTATATCAACGGGAAGTACCCTATAGTTATGATAGAAAATGCGACAAAAAACAAAGCATAAACTCTCATATTTCATCGTCATTTGATTGCGATGATTTAGAAGATAGATTTTCGTGCTCTAAGGGAATATAGACTTGAACATTGAGGTATCTAACCTTTAACCGATCTTGTACAAAATAGTCTTGACAGACGGACAGACGGACAAACAACAAAGTTATTTTATAAGAATTTTGAGGTATGTACCCTAAAATACCCTTGGCACATACATACATGCAACATACAGGTGCAATAGTGCAATGTCGGTACGTGTCGCTTGTAAGTTATGAAATAATACTGCGGGATATTTTTATAAACAGTGTCAGAGCATTTTTTCTTGAGACACAATTTTTTAGAGGTTGCTACCAAAAGTGATTTTTTTTATACGTTTCTTAAAAAAATATTAATAACATAAACGAACGAACGGACTGAAGAACCTATTCAAAATATTTCTTTGAATATTAAGTCATTCTTTATCACTGTGTTAAATAATTAAGAATTAAGCTAGACTGTTACGAAGGTAATCTTCACCAACAATTCAATTTAGTTTACTTTGTAGTTAGTACTATGAACAATTGTACTTTAAAAACATAACGTATCATGTGTAGTCAATAGATATCATTGCGTGTTTCTTTTTTTTTCAAATATAAATATCTTTAAAATTTTAAGTCCATTATTTTTTGATAGCTACACTCTATCCAAACCTTTCCAAACTATATTTTCTTTTGCTCTGCACAGCGCCATCTATTTAAGATCCCATCGCAATTAGTGATAGCGTTACGTGTATGAAAGAGAGTATCAAGATTCGTTAGTACCTACTATTTTTGTCAATAGATAGCGTTACTTGTATCGATTTTTTAATATCTCAAATATTAACTTCTTGAAAACTTAAATACTTATATCTTTTGATAGAGTGAAGCGATTACAATGAAATAAACACTAAAAGCTACTTTGATTTATTTGTAATTTTTATGTATAAAAGTTGCTTAAATTTATTGTGTACTTTTTACGTGATACGTGTTTACATAAACAGACAAACAGACAAAAATTCCAAAAATGTTGGAAATGGATTCTGTTAATTATCCTTTAACACCCTGGTTAATTTTTTTTTAAATATTTTCAATGTACAGAAACGACTTTTCTACAGATTTATTATAAGTATAGATAAACAATAAAAATATAGCAGAATGCTATGTCTATATTTTGTTCGTATTTTATTAAATTCATATAGAATATTCTACTTTACAGGTATTATAAGCTATTTAACTATCATGTTTCAAAATTAAAGCCGTTTTAATCACTAACACGTCAGCGCTGTTACATATTCAGGCGCATAGTTTGCACGTTATTAGAGTTGGGACTGTTTGTTAGAAAGTAACTTTCTGATATATTGACAGTTATACCATCGCTTTGAATGTTGATTTCGATAGTTTATCTCAATTGTTGAGTATGAAATTCTTATTTATGCATGACTAGTGATGTGGCTTAAAAAATAAAAAAGGGGAAAAAAAAATATTTAACTCGGGGTTCGTCGTTAGACATTTCCACACACAAACAGTCGCTACTGGGTATCTGGGGTCTTATTACGTTCTGTTTGATTGTGTCACACACATGTTGCCATGGTTACTGTGCCCTTCATGATCCTCAGTTTCTAATGCAATCATTGTGACTATCTTGTTATTGCAAAATTTCTTCTATAGTGATATCTTGGATTAGGAAATTCATGGTATAGAAGAGGTAAAACAAAAAATATGTACCGGGTAATTTTCACCCATTCGCACTTCACAAGTCCATTGTGTCCAAAGACATGGCGCTATTTGTCTGCAATGTGGGGGGCGCACCTCTTCTTTCTATGCTGTAAGGTACCTAAAGCAGCAAGGCTCTAAATTATGCAAAAAAAAATATTTACATGGTTTTTATTATAATACCTTTGTGGTAAATGCATTGTAGGCAAATTGACTATCGAAATTCAACGCTGTGCTTTGGATCATGACCAGAGCGAAGAAACGAAAATGTTAAATATTTATTTCCTTGAGTGGGAATCGAACCCACAATATGTCACGTTTACAGTTGCACGTGGCGTTACGCTTCGACTGGCCTAAGCTAAAATAACATATGATATTTCAAATATAAAAAAGTCATGTTATCCTAAATATATCTTCTTAATTTAAATCATTTTTAAACACTTAAGAGTGGTTGCGGACAAGCTCAAAAAAAACCAAAACGTATCTCAAGTACCAACTTATATGCGATAAATAACTTTTAGATAGTTTTTTTTTGTAATATCTAAAACCGCCAAAACTACAGACTACAAAAAAATCTTTTCTCCTATATTACAGTTTATCTTTCAGTACAATAATAATTCAATCACGAGCTCAGCGCAACTTTACAACGTGCTAATCTTAACTTTTAACAATCGTAATAAAAGTACGATTTATTGCAAAATAAATGGGCAGGATCATCATCGTGTGACTTCTACATAGAATTTCTCATTTCGTTCGTTCAGTTATTTTTCTTTGTAGAAGGAACGAGAGTAATTTTGTATTATATGTTTGTAGTATTTATTGTGTACTGAAAATACTATTTAGTATTGAACACCAGCGTGTAATTACGAAGTATAAAATACGCGGTTGTATTGCTTTTTATTTCTTTAGGTTTTCCAGTAGTATTTTTTTTAATTCTTATATCGAAAATACGAGAATATCTCATTTAAAAAAAAAGCTATTAAGCCAATCCTAACATATAATTATTCAGTGAGTTCTATAAGATGTCTATTATTTTTAAAATTTTAGGGTTCCGTATTCTAAAGAAAAAATACAACAGGAACACGAGAAGTATCGAAGTCGCAATTAATACGGTCCAACCACAGAAAATATTAAGTTTCTATATCAAATAATTAAAATATTTCTTTTACTTTGTTTACGCTGCATATTTCAAACAAAATCAATACATATGTCCGCAAATTTAAGTTTGTCTTTAAAATTACACCTTTCGTTGGCCCGCAATCATGGAATTGGAAATGGGAGCCCGATTAATAAAACAATTCTATGTTGGTTTGCAAAGCCCAACGTTAGTTTGACAAAACTTATAATATAAATGTGAATATATTAAAATATTAAATATATATTATATATATATATATATTAAAATAAGAGGCCGGTCGTGGCGCAGCGGCACGAGGTGTGACTGCAAAACCGACTGGTTGTGGGTTCGATCCCCACTCGAGGAGATGAAATATTTACTTAAATTTATATTTCCATTTCTTCGCTCTGGTGTCGAGGTTAAGCGCGGCGTTGAGTTCTGCCCCTCAACACGCAATGCCTCCAGAATTCGGCAGAAAGTGGGGAACGGAGTGTCTTAACACTAGGTTCCCTCTGCCTACCCTGCTGTGTGCGGGATACAGCGTGAAGCTGATTTATTTTATATATTAAAATATTATTATTACTAATACCTGAATTTGATTTTGAATCTAAGACTTTTCAGTCTAGCGCTTGAGAATGCATACTAGTTGCACAATACGTAAAAGACGTTCCACGTACGGTTTATTTGCTTAGTAATACCATATGGAGTGGAATAGGGATGAAAAATATTATTAAAAAAATATAGAAATATATTCAACATTAATTGAATTAACCATTAATTTATAATGAACTTCAAGTACGACACTTGTTCCATGTGACGAGTGCATTTACGAAGCAAGTACCTACTTATTGAAATATTTTATGAAATATGCATTCCAATTTATAGGAATATATAGTTTGCATTAAAATTAATGTTTTATAAAAATATTATAAATGCGTTTTATTATAAAAGGAAGGAACTATTTTAAATTGTTGAAAAGTTACATTTTATTTGCTTTTCATGTTCTCCGTTGTAAATTATAAAAATTCATTTTTTTTTTAATATTCCCATCGCATCATATTTATGCCAATTATAGTAAAAAAACTCATTTCAATAGTACAACCATATTTCCGTAGTAGAACTTCCATTTCTCTAAATATTATAAATTGTACGTAATATATTGTCTTCGTATAGCAGAGTTGGTAGTGTTGAACTTAGTGGTAAGATATTCCGTTGTTCTTTGATTGGCGGAACTAACCTAGCGGGGTAGTCAGAGAGAACGGAGCGCCAAACGCTGCGGTCTCTACATACCTCTTTCGCCTCGTCCACTTTCATCAACCTCTTCGTACATGCCTAATTGGCGGAACTAAAGGCGCAATAACATGTATAAATTTTTGTTGTAGTTTGATAGGAAAAATAAAATAAATGGTAATTACTTAATGTATTGTATGTAAGTAAACGTATAAAATTTTTGGCATAACTATCTTTTATTTTTTAGTTCAATTTTGACTCTAATATTGGTTATACATAAATACAACACATCTAAGACTGGCGTTAAAAATGAAGTAACATTTCGTAATAGAATCAACAATCGTCTTTATTTCAAAGAAAGAAGAAAAACATTATTTCAGTTTTTAAATATTTTTTGAAGCATATAATTAATAGATACATATATTGTCCATACAAATTTAATTTATCTAAAAAAATATGAAACATAAAATGATATTCATTAACGTTAAAACAAAAACAAAAATGTACCACTATAGCAGTTTTAATGATTATAGCTTGAAAAAGTTTAATATTATCAGACAAAAGGACGACAACGGTCTTCAATAGCTGCATTGATGTCAGTAGGTCAAATTGTTTCAACATTAAACTGTAGGTAAATGACAGAACCGTGATAGAAATTTGGGCCTAAAGAACAAAAGATTACAATAATGTTCCGCGGCGAAGTGAACACTTGTCTTATGCTGTGTACTTAATGCGCTGTCAGGACAGACAAAAGGCTTTTTTTAAAAGATTGTAAAAATATGGCTGACTCCCTATTGTGCGCCTCGCTTTATTCAAATTCTTTTCCTGCTCATTTCCCTATTTTTGTTGAAAGGATTAACAATAGTACAGGTACTGAAAGTGGTATTGTACGAAATTTGATAGCGTTTTACGAGTAAAATATGCTTAGCGATTATTTTAGGGGGGCTTTTAGGAGGTATTTGTGATTATAAGTACTATAGCAATGATTATTACCACTTCCTGGACATATATTAATGTATAGTTATATCTATAATACTTATCAATAATACGTGTCAAGACACACGTCAGCGTGTCTAGCCAAGTAAAAACCTGGGAATGTGCAATGTGTATTTTACACGAACCATCTCAAGCAACTTTTGAGTACTTCATAATTCGTTAACCAATTAGTCTATATTCGTTAAATTTTGTATATTTGTAAAATCCACTAGATTGTTATGTGTGTTAAAATTTCAATAATTTAACTCATATATGTAGTTGTAGATATATTAACGTTTAAAAATTGTAATTTTTATGATTGACTCAATAAAAACTTAACCCCCAACCAACTTTTAGATGACCTAGAAACTTGATATTTGGTACTACGATAGACGATCACCACCAAATTAAACCACAAGGTAGCAAATCAAATATAAATCTCTTAATAGTCCAGTAAAAGGTTAAAGTACACAAATTTATAAATATTAAGCCTATACTTAAAAAAATATTGAGCAAAATATAGAGCTTGGATTTTATCACGACTGATCACAGAACTCAGCACCCAAACAAATCTCCCATTTTTTTGTCACTGAAATCGAGTACTGTGCATTATTTAACATTTTACTTGGCTCTCATTTCACATTTATGCATTTATTGGGATAATTAAGATAATACATACGTATGTATAAAATTAAATCTAATATAATCTCATCAAAATTACATAAATATATAATAAAAAAGTATTATTATTTAAAGTGATTTCATATAAAAATATGAAAACTTTATAAAAGACTTGCCTAAAATATATGATATACGTAAATCATATTCTTATGTACAATATCGTAAATCGATTGAGGCGAACAATCGAACCCCTGTACCTAACGGCTGGGCACTGGCTAATATAAAGGCTGTATTTAACGATCACCGCTTGATTTCACAAAAGAGCGACTGAACTACTTTATCGCTTGAATGCGTGTAATAACAGCTTCATAAGTCGGCTCGAACTCACACAAAATTTCAAAGGAAATATATAGGGTCAGCTATATATACTATAGGGTCAGCCATATATATATACGTACATATACATATAATTATATAGGTGCGTTATCGAAGCCAGTCGTGGCCCGAAGGCACAAAGTGTGACTGTAAACGCGACAGGTTGTGGGTTCGATTCCCATTCGGGGAAATGAAATATTTAATATTTTCATTTCTTCACTCTGGTGAGGTTCTGGTTGAGGCAAAGCGCGGAGTTGAGTTCCGCCACTCAACATGCAGTGCCTTCAAAATTTAGTTGAAAATTTGGAATGGAGTGTCTTAGCACTAGGTTCCTTCTGACTTCCCAGCTGTGGTATGATACAGCGTGACGCTAAGAAAAAATATTTAATTATTATCTCAATATTGTTTAGACGTTGCTATATTTTCTATAATAATTAAAAACAATAAGTTTCCTTCATGATTGTAATCACGATTTCTGTCGATATATTTTCAAAATTTTTTTTTACTACAGCATGCAACAGAACGTATATGGGGGACGTCGGAAGAACATATGAACTAGAAGTTAGAAGGCCAAGGGAAGATCACCTCCCTTTCGTGTGTCATCTCAACTTTACCGCAAATGGTGGGAACTACGGTGATATTATTCAAGTAAGTTTAATTTGTACATTTAGAAACAGCTAACCCTCATTCACATTAATATCATAATTCAAATGTTATTAGGAAAGGATTTTCAAACTAAAATCTGTACTTCGTTGTTTTACAAGTAGGTTTTATTATATCTATTCAATTAAAATTGTGTATTGTTTGACTAATAAATACTTTTTAAATATGTATAACGAATTTGTTACTCTAACCTATAAAAACGATATATAAAAAAGCAAAAGTTTACAATTTTAAACAGAGTTGTCTTGACACTAGAACGAAAATATTTAATATTTCATTTTCTCGAATAGAAATGAACCCATAGCCTGTCACTTTTACAGTCACACGCTATAACTGGCCTCATCTGCTACAGCTATACAGTACAATACCAGAGATATTGTCTCTAATACCAGAGGCATTATATCCAACTGATTGTCCTAGATATACAAACCTATATCTAGCTGTCTACATAACCTATTCATAACTGATATTACAGAATGCCCATAATTCCTCACAAAGGCTAACTGCAGATCCTTGTTACAGCTTACGTTCGACACGTTCACAGTCGGCAAATTTGTATCATTCACATCTGACGGATGCCCGGATGGACATATGACTATTGTAGAGAAAAGTCCATCTCCACCCACAGGGCAATGGTGTGGCTCGGCTTGGGGCTATACGGTGTATTTTAGTGAATCGGATTCTATAAATATGACGCTCAGACTGGACAGATTGAGCCAACAGGTATGTGTTGCATATAAATATTATATAACTTAAAAATAAATCAGTTTCACGCTGTATCCCGCACACAGCAGGGTAAGCAGAGGGAACCTATACTAGATTCCCTCTGCTTAAGGCACTTCGTTGCCCACTTTCCGCCGAGTTCTGGAGGCATTGCGTGTTGAGTGGCGGAACTCAACGCCGCGTTTTTTGCCTTGACACCAGAGCGAAGAAATTAAAATATAAATGTAAATAAATATTTCATTTCCTCGAGTGGGAATGGAACCCACAACCAGTCGATTTTACAGTGACACTTTGTGCGCCTGTGCCATGACTGGTCTTAAAAATCATTATTATACTTTTTATCAATAAAGTCTTCGATTTTGAGGAACATTAAGCTGACTAAACCTAACTTAATCTACGACTTAATTATTCAATGTTACTCGTAGAATAATAAATGTGAGAAAAGTGTTTATAATCCTTTCTCATCCTACGCCCGATCTCTTTCCTTGTCAGAATTTTGATGTGTTTGCAGCAAACACAACAAAATTATAAATAACAGATGGAAACTTTATAATACAAAATACTTTTTACGCCTGTGACACCGAGCGCTATACATTAATGTTGTTTAATTTTGCAAATGATTAAATAATTTTTTGAAGCATTCCGTGTTGAGTGGCGGAACTAGTCCCGAGCTTTTATCTTTCAGTCATTCCCTCCACTGGGGGTCGAACCCACAACCTGCTAATGGATATAATTCCACAATTCTCACAAATTATAAATATTTTAGTAACATATTCACTACCGTATCATCGAGGCTCATTTTGTTGTTTCTTTTGCCTATTATTACTAACAACTAACCATATAATTCAAATGCTTTTACGTTTTCTATCCGTGAACAAATCGAAAACAACAATAAAACAATGTACAAAGTAAAGATAATTTGTGGCGGCCATTATTTATTCGGCTGCGTCAACATTAGTAATTATAAAGTAGTTATGTTGGTATAATTAAGTTCGGATCGATAGGATAGTGGTTGGGCTCCCGAAGTTTTGTGTTGGAAAAAGCAAACTTTCTATGTTTGTTCATTTTATGTACGTATTATGTTGGAGTTTTGTGTGTGTAAATATTCATTTTGAATAGGATTTTTTTTATTTATATTGATTTTTAAGTTATACATTGCTATTGTCGTAAACTTCTGTCCAATGTTAATAGAACATTGTTCATACAGTGTAGCAATATATCTATTTTACCGTACAAACTCCTTTTCGCGTTCTCCATACAAAGAGACATTGGCGAAGTGATTAGAGCTCAACTGGCACGTTTTTTTTATAAATGATCCACTGATCTTCTGGCGTAACCAGATACATTGTTATTTTTATTTATTTTTGTTACTCAACAAGGGTTTTTTTTAGAAGAATTTCAAATCTTTGCACATAGCAGAATAGGCAAAGGGAACCTAGAACACTTCGTTCCCACCAAGATACTTACGTTCCTTACTCCACTTTACATCGTTACCAGAGCCAAGAAAATTAAAATATTAAATATTTAATTTCCTCGAGTGGAAATCGAATCCACAACCCGTCACTACAGCCACACACCTTAAACCTAATTTGAATACATAAACATGATAACACTAATTAAGCATTCACAACATACATTTATCTATACATCTAGAAGTAAGCATACACGCTCGCTAAAACACGGTGCCCGATCCTTGCACCGTCGGCGTCTAATTAACAGTTTCGGCATATCCCAAAGTTAATCCTTATATAAACGAACAACAGTATTTATCTTCATTAAGAGTATCTAAGCACCCTTTTATGTTGGAATGACGTGACGTGACGTAACTACCTACATGTTTTCGGTTGTGACTTGACTAATATTCCACATCGCTTCGCTTTTAACGCTTCGTTGCCTTTATCTCGCTTTAGCAGCCGTATTATCTGAACCAAGGGTTGAACTTTCGATCAATTAATTAAGGGATGATTACGGACACCCTCCGGTCGTCAGATACGATCAATTATGATAATGAATATTATTATGGTCTAATTCAATAATTTTATAATATTAATTTTGGTCGCGTCAAAGATTCCGTTTGGTCAAAATTCTCCATGTCATTTCTTATTTTGTCAAAAAATATTATTGATAGTATTGATTTTGAGAGTATAATTAGAATTTAATTTAATTTTAGGTTCAGTACCTATAACGTTTTTTTTATAGTTTCACCATGTATTTCACTCATAGTAATAACTGTGTTTTCAAATGCATATAATTATGTACATACTAATAAACACTATACTAATAAAAATTACAAACAAAAAAAATATTCAAAATTTTTGTCTGTCGGTCTGTCTTATGATCTACTTTTATATGCGTGTCTATAAATTAATTAAAAATAGGATAGGGAGAGTGAGTAGGCCTAGTTTTAAGATCTTTTCTCTCCTTTTCGTGATATAACTCAACGCCAACAGATCACGGAAAGAATATTCTCTTGAGTAAAAATAAACCTACAACCAACGAGCTTGCAGTTCCACAGTCACTGATTGTCGCATTGTGCCACGACAGTCTTAAATTAAAATATTTTAGGCTTATAAATATCTAGGCTTATATATTTTTAGGCCAGTCGTGGCGCAGGGGCACGAAGTGTCACTGTGAAATCGACTGATTGTGGGTTCGATCCCCACTCATGGAAATGAAATGTATATTTACATTTATATTTCCATTTCTAAATTATATTCATTTTTTCGCTCTGGTGTCGAGACAAAGCACGGCCTTGGGTTCCGCCACTCAACACGCAAAGCCTCCAGAACTCGGCGGAAACAGGGGAACGGAGTATCTTAACACTAAGTTCCCTCTGGCTACCCTGCTGTGTGCGGGATACAGCGTGAAGCTGATTTATATATTAAAATAACTGTTATATACTTTGTTACTCACTACATTAACTAAGCTTAATTATATTAATGTTTTTGTTTCATTAACCCATTATTAGTTATATTTTGGTAAGAAGTATTATTGTTATCTTTCCATTAGACAGCAACTGAATTTGTGCATGTAATTTCATGACAGACAATAATATTGTAACAACAGTTTGTTGAAGTATTTTTGTTAAATTTAGTTTTATTAACGAATATAAATAATCTCTGTATAATATATTATAGAGATTTTTTTAACATTATCTGTATATTAAATAGATAAAAAAAAATCAGCTTTACGCTGTATCCCGCACACAGCAGGGTAGGCAGAGAGGGAGCCTAGTGTTAAGACACTCCGTTCCCCACTTTCTGCCGAGTTCTGGAGGCATTGCGTGTTGAGTGGCAGAACTCAACGCCGCGCCTAGCCTCGACACCAGAGCGAAGAAATGGAAATATACATTTAAGTAAATATTTCAATTCCTCGAGTGAGGATTGAACCCACAACCAGTCGATTTTACTGTCACACTTCGTGCCGCTGCGCCACGACTGGCCTCACTATTATATATATTTCACTGAATGATACTTAAATACCACAAAAACTGCTTTTACTCAGACAGAATGTGAAAGTAAATGTTAAATTAAATGGGTAAAGCTGTAATTACACTGACAATTACAGGGCCGTGCTACAAAGACCAACTAAGTTAAAACATTAACATATTTATTTGTACAAAAATTATTCAAATAACTAAATGTAGTAATTAACATTTAGACTCTTACATATGAGAGAAAGAGAAAATACTAAAAGGTCCTAAGTCAACTTTAATATTGTTTAAATTGTCGTAATTGGTATATGGAGGCCGTCGTGGCGTAGTGGTTCAAGCGTGTGACTGTAACGCGACGGTTGTTAGTTCGATTTCCACTCGGCAGAATTAATTATTTTATTTATAATTAATATTTTCATTTCTTCGTTATGGTATCAAGCCAATAAGCGCGATGTTGAATTTCGCCACTTAACAATAATGCCTCCAAAATTCGGCGGAAAGTGGGGAACGGAGTGTCTGAACACTAGGTTATCTCTGCCTATTCTTCTATATGCAGAATACGTGAATAACACTAACTACGTCACAAAATGCTGAGATTAGGTTCTCACTTTAAGATTTATCATGAGATAGTTCTCATAATAGCCGATAGAATAGCTGTTATTGCTTATTGCGACGATAGAGAAAGAACAGACATCGAGTTTATACCCATAAAAGGAGAAACATAAGCTTTATGTTTTTCGAATATATTAGTGCTAAACATTCACAATCATATGGAAAACTAATGGAATATCAAAATTTTCGATAAAAATTGGTAATGGAGCAAGACCGTACTCTTAAAGAAAAAAGGAACCCTTATAAGATCACTTTGTTGTCCGTCTGTCTGTCTGTCTTTCTGTCAAGAACTCTTATATCATGGATCGCTTGGAGATGTCGAGTTAAAATTCAAACCATATACTCTGTTTTACTCTGGGTCTATGTTTTGTCCCTTGATTTCCTGAAAACAATCTGCGCTTTCATATAATAATTACTAAATTCAGAGCTATGCAGAATTTTATCATCTACATATTAATTTACGGCTAACTGAAGCTGAGATTTTTTTGTATTATACTGTTCTAGCACATCAAATTCCATCCAATATTAACCCAACGTACTTTATTTGTAGATAAAATAAAATTGAAACTGATTGCTGTCTGTCCATAGAAAATATGGGAGAAAATTAACTATTGGGGGCTTGTGTGATTGTAATAGATTTATATAGATTTACAATGATTTTGAAAATGTTTATCTATTTATAGGTTCGTCTGTTTGTTTGTGCGCTTATAGGCGTTAATCTTCTGAGATTAGCGCCTATAAGCGCACAGCTTAATTGATTTTAATGCAATTTTCACAATTGTATTTTGGCAAGCTTCCCTTGACGTTTAGTGTTTATTTTACTTACATTATTTTATACATACAAAAATTATGTCAATATAAAATATTGCATGCTATAATATTGTTTAAAAATTACTGAAAGAAATTGAATTTTAAGAAAATATAAGGCTTAAACTTTTTAGGCTTAAATTTTAGTTTCCAATGAGTAAATATTGTACGATAATGTTAATAGTTCACTAAAGTGATTCAGATTAGTAAACAAATAATTGAACTACAATTAAAGCGGGCGAAGCCGCGAGCGGGACGCTAGTATAATATAAATATATATAAGCCATATTATAACTTTGCTATGACATCTACGATACACAATGTAGCAATTAACAGTTACGCCTTCTATTTTAGGGTGTTGGATACAATTTCGACTTCAAGTTGGCGTACAAGTTTCTAAGGCGGAGTGAGGCTCGGTTGCGGTACGGTAATGTGACGCTAGGGGCATGGAGGGGCGAGAGGGTACCAGGAACCTATTGCGACAGGATACTTACTGACTGCGATTTACGCGCCTGTCGCATACAGTCACCTAATTTTCCTGGTGTGTATCCTCGAAATGCAACTTGTACGTACCGGATTGAGCATACAAAGGTAAGTTCCTATAATTTAACTAAAACTTATTTGGACTTTTAGCATCAGCGTAAAATGTTGGCTTAAGGAAAAAATATAAAACCAGCTTCACGTTGTATCCCGCACACAGCAGGGTAGACAGAGGAAACCTAGCGTTTGCCATTAACCATTGCGTTGTTGGGTGGCAGAACTCAACGCCGCGCTTAACCTCGACACCAGAGCGGAGAAATGGAAATATAAATTTAGAAATATTTCATCTCCTCGAGTGGGGATCGAACCCACAACCAGTCGGTTTTACAGTCACATCTCGTGCTGCTGCGCCACGACTGGCCTGGGAAAAAATATGAAATATGTTTTTAGAGTAATCATTAAATAATTTCGAATTCTCCAATGACACTTGTATATTTATTCTACTAATAGAAAAATATCTTTGTTTTGTTGTTAATTAGATCTTATATAAAAATTGTTCTTGTTTAACAACAAAAACAACTTTTATATAAGATTTTGTTATTTAAGATTTTCTTATTACTTGTACTAGCAACATACATATTATATTAAACAACGTACTGGAATAATAAAAATATAAAAATAAAATTTTGCGTTTATTAATGATAAGCCAGTCGTAGTGCAGGGGTTCAAGCGTATAGTCATACGTTCGATTCCAACTCGAAGAAATTAAATATAAAATATTTTCATTTCTTCTCTCTGGTGTCGAGGTAAAGTGCGACGTTGACTTCCGCCACAATGCCTCCCTCCAGATTTGGTGGGCAGTGAAGAACGGTCAGAACATTAGGTTTCCAGGTTCTTTCTAACTACCCTGCTATGTTCGGAACATAGCGTAAAGCAAAAAAAAATACATAAAATGATTTTATACATATCAAAAGAAAGAAGACAATATTACTAATCATATCTTATCAACAAATTTCAAAATATTATATTTCAACGCGTCTGTATAACAAACCGAAGCAATTACAGTGATAGATACAAGTTCATACAAACTTTATACTAGTTTCCAAGAAAATATGAAACACGCTTGTGGAATATTTGCCAGAACGTATTGCTGTGGGCGTTGGAGGGGAACGGTTTAGTAACAATATGTACGGGAATATGGAAAATAGATATTAATATACTGCGGTTATTGAACCCGAAACAACTAATACAAGTATCATTTGTCTAAATTACTATAAATATGTAAAGATTAGAAAGTAGCTTTCATTAATATATATCTACGTTAAATATATAGTTTTTTATCAGCTTCACGCTGTATCCCGCACACAGCAGGATAGGCAGAGGGAAACTAGTGTTAAGACACTCTGTTCCCCATTTTCTGCCGAATTCTGGAGGCATTGCGTGCTGAGTGGCAGAACTCAACGCCGCTACTTTTTTAGTCTGAGAAAATAAATTATATACTTCTACGATATTGTACCTTATTGTGTAGTATATAATATGTTTAACTAGAAGGATTCTAAGAATAAATTATCTTGACAGACTGACAGAAGGACAACAAAGTGTTAAGAATATAGATTTTTTTGGAGTGCGAAATCGATTCACTACGATTTATCTAAGCTAGCTATAAACCTTAAAAAGACATTTATGTTTTAAGAACAAGGCCAGTCGTGGCGCAAAGGGCGAAAGTCTGAATGTAACCGCGACTGATTGTGGGTTCGATGTCTTTTTGAGAAAATAAAACATTTAATTAATATTTTCATTTCTTCTCTCTGGTGTCGAGGCGAAGCGCGGCGTTGAGTTTCGTTACTCGTCACACAATGCACCCAAAGTCGGGAAAGTTCTCTGCTTCTTAGGGAATACAGGGTAAAATTAAAAAAGAAAATTAAGCATCCCGACCTCTCAAGCACACCATATGATGTCATTAACATTACCCTAAACACATTGCTAATGTTTCCACACTGTCTTTTAAATTTCTTATATAATACCGGTAAAATTAAGAGCAACCCCGAACAGACTTACAAAATTACGCAACCCCTTACATCTGGGTTAAGGGTGTCGCGAATTTACATTAAAATGGGTTCACACGTCGGGTGGGTTCGTGTGGCTGTTTGTATTAATATTTAATTTAAAATTCGCACCAGACTCCGCCACACTCGTATGTACAAACAATGGAGATTATTTATGAACGATATCACTGTGAATACAAATGGTGGTGAAATAGACTATAAAGTATAAAGAGGCCAGTTGTGGCCCAGAGGCAGAGATAGAGGTCGTGTGGATGTCAACGTGACAGGTTGTGGGTTCGATTCCCACTCGAGGAGATGACATATTTAATATCAAATCAAAATTAAATCAGCTTCACGCTGTATCCCGCACACAGCAGGGTAGGCAGAGGGAACCTAGTGTTAAGACACTCCGTTCCCCATATTTAATATTTACTTTGTTGTATTGTGTTGAGGCGTTGAATTCTGGCACTCAACACAAAATGCTTCCAGAATTCGATGTAAAGTGGGGGCGACGTAGACGGAGTGTCTCAAAATTAGAATTCAAGGTTCCCTTTGCCTATCTGACTATGAGCAGGATACATCGTCAATTTAAAGAAAAAGTATAAAAAGTAAGCAATTTTTTTACCAACACAGGCTGAATGATATATTCTTTTTCAGATACCCGCCGACAAACACGTTCTGTTGGCGGTGAGACAAACGAACAGCCACAAGATACATATCAAAGATCAGATCGTGAAGTATGATAGAAGTCAGCGAGTGCTCAAGTGAGTATGAAAAATTGTGAAAATGTGCCGCCGATCAAATTGAGGAGAATAACTTATTCAGAAAATGATTTATAGAGACCTATATATGTATATTATAATAAAACCAAAAGAAAAGTTGTTGAATTATTTACATATTCTTATTTATATCTATTTATTTTTGATTTACATAATGTAGGTAGTCGTAGCGCAGGGCCATAAAGTGCTAGTGTAAACGCGACTGGTTGTGATTTCGATTACCACTTTAGGAAATAAATATTACATATTTTCGTTTCTTCGCTCTCGTAAAGAGGCAAAAGCACGGTGTAGAGTTCCGTCACTCAACATGCAATGCTTCCAAAATTTTCGCGCAATGGTAAATAGAAGTGTCTTAACACTAGGTTCCCTCTACGTTCCCTTTGCCGTCCCTGCTATACGTGAGATACAACGTGAAAAAAATAATATATTTACATATTTATACATTTTTCATATATTTTTTACATTCTAAGTAGAAATAAATACTATGCCAGTCTTTTACATGGACAATTTATTCGTTATTTAATAACTATACTGCTATGGTTTACAAAGCATCGAAATGTAAAAAAAACCTATTAAAATTCAAATAGAATTTTAATAGTAAAAACGAGAGTTTTCCACGTGACCATATCATGAAATGATAAAATATTCCACATCCAATATACATTGATTTGGATTGCTACATATTCGAAAATAATATTTGATCCAATTGGTTATGTAGCTGGATTTTATAATATTCATTACTTTTTATTAGCGGCATTTTGGTTAAAACTGAATTATAATGAAATATGAGGCCAGTCGTGGCGCAGAGGTACAAAGTGTGACTGTAAAACCGACTGGTTATGGGTTCGATCCCCACTCGAGGAGATGAAATATTTACTTAACTTTATATTTCCTTTTCTTCGCTCTGGTGTCGAGGTTAAGTGTGGCGTTCAGTTCTGCCATTTAACACGCAATGCCTCCAGAATTCGACAGAAAGTAGGGAACAGAGTGTCTTAACACTAGGTTCCCTCTGCCTACCCTGCTGTGTGTGGGATACAGCGTGAAACTGATAAAAAAAATAATGAAATATAACTATAATTTAGATATCTGAGGTTTTTATTAAAACATTTTTTTATGTATGTATATCCTATTTGTTTTTATATCTGTACATTATTATTGTTGTAACTGAACGGTGTCTGTACATGGAAGATATGTGAGAAAAATTGTTATGACTTATAATACTTTTTGTCTGTTTGTTTTTGCATTTGTACACGCGAAGTTCAGAAATGGCTTCACCGATTTAAATGCAGTTTTCACTATTGTATTTTGGCAAACTTCCCTTACATATTTTTTTTAATATTTTTAAAATGTTAGATAGGTTATGTTAGGTTCTTAGTACGTATTTTTCCCTTACATTTAGTATTTATTTTATTTTGATCGTTCAATAAATAAAAAAAAAATATTAATATAAATTATTTTGTTCGAGTAAATTGCTGTAAAATAACAGTTTTATGGCAATGGCTAAAACTTTAGTTTTTAATGTGTAGATATTATATTTAACATGTTATTAGAACACGAAAGTAATTCAGGTTAGTAATTAATTGTTTAAAATATATAGTTCAAGCGTTGGTATTGACGGTTATAATAAAAAATATTAATAATATTTAATGTTTTAGGATTTGGGATCAGTGTAACGTGGTACAAGATTATCTTACAGTATGGGATGGTCCCACTCGGGACTCACCAGTGCTAGTACGCCTGTGTGGAGGAGATGCTGTACCAGACATAGTTAGCAGAGGACCCAATATGCTGCTCGAATTTCATACATCACCGTACGACAATCCATTTCACCCAGTTCCCTTGAGCTATCTACCTGGATTTGAACTGGAAGTCCAGGTAATATATTTTAATTAGCTAAAAAATTATAATACTACCCACACGCGGCTTCGCCTGCATACATTTATTATTGTATGTGTGTGAATTACATCCAAATTATACAAATTCTTTATATAAATTGTAGCGTAGGTTTTATTGTATGTATGTATAAGCTATATAACTAGTAAATTTTATCTACATCCGTTCAGTAGTCTTGGCTTGAATATAGAACAAACATTAATCCTCCCAAACTTTTAGATTTATAATATTAATCAGTATGACGTGGTATTCCGCATACTGCAGGGTAGACAGAGGGAACCTAGTGTTAAGACACTCCGTTCCCCACTTTATGCCGAATTCTGGAGATATTACGTGTTGAGTGGCAGAACTCAATGTCGCGCTTGTTCTCGACACCAGAACGAAGAAATGAAAATATAAATGTAAATAAATATTTCACTTCCTCGAGTGGGGGTCGAACCCACAACCAGTCGGTTTTACAGTCACACTTTGTGCCCCACGCCACGACTGGCATCAATATAAAATATATATAATAATTATTATTGTGCCACACACATACACAATATATATGTGAATACGGCTGTAGCTATTTGTTTTACCATATATTACATGTATTTACTTTCAAATGTACAATAGTAAACATGAACTATATTGTGTTTCTGCAATACACAATACATTACATTTAATATTAAAGAGCCGTAACTCATGCTCTATTTTACTTATGTTAAGCGACTTTATTTAATGAATTTGTAAAATATAGTATATGTTTATTGTCTCCTACATGAAACTAAATCCATCTCAGTTTTAAATATTTACAAATTAAATTTTGTGGAAAAAAGGCTGTACACGGTGTGACTGGTTGTGAGTTCGATCAACACTCGAGGATTTAAATATATACTTAAATTTATATTTTTATTTCTTCGCTCTGGTGTCGAGGCAGAGCGCAGCATTGAGTTCCGCCACTCAACACACAATACCTCTAGAATTCGGCCGACCTGGTCGGTTTCCAGGAGGCGCGGGTTCGAGTCCCGCTGCGTTCAAAATTTTTATACGTTTTCTAAATAAGTAGAAGGAACCTATTCTTAAGGCACTCCGTCCCTCATTCGATAATTCAATGTTTATGGAATCTTATCTAATTCTCATCATGTTGGAGGAAGCAAATAAAAATGTATTTAAAAAAAAGATTAAGTTTAAATTATTTAAGTGTAAAATATAAAACTCAGTCTAGTGTTCATATATTATATAGACTAGTATGACTAACGTCCACCATTTTGTTTTATTTTTTATATTATTTCTTATTATTTGATCTGAACGTAAAATTTCATAATATGTTTTTTACTAATACAAATCTAATGTAAATTTCAATTTCACGCCCGCCGGAAAATTAATATTTAAGGAAAAGATCTAAAATATTTAAATATTATATAAAAATATTAGTCTAACGAAGGCTTTCAATCTCTGCCTTTTGGATATCGTCCAAGCGCTATAATCAATTACGTTCAAATCTTTATTTTAAATTTCAATATACATATTTAAAATGTTATGTACTATCGGCGCATAAAACATTATGGGGGTGCAAAACGCGATAGGTTGTGGGTTCGATTCCCATTCGAAGAAATAAAATATTTAATATTTGCAATATCTTCACTCGATGTCGAGGCTTAGCACGGCGTTGAGTTCCACCACTCAACGCGCGATGCCTCCGGAATTCAGTGGAAAATGGGGAATGGAATGTCCTAACACTAGGTTCTTTCTGCCTACCCTGTGTGCGGGATACAGCGTGACATTTTAAAAAAATACAAGAAAAATATTAAAAAAGTATTCATTTTAACTGTAACTTAACATAGCAGTACATTTTTCACATAAGACATTGCAAAATCACCGTTGAATACAAATAGACAACTTGGCACACACGACAAAATAAAACTACCTTCAATAAATCGCACTCACAAGTGTTTGTATTACCAATATAATTCTTGGCAGGTGCTGTACGTGGACAAAGATTCACATACGTACGTGAGCTCGGATGGTCGATGTCGTTTCGTATTGCGCTCCTCCGATAAAACCAGTGGAGTGCTGAGGAATCCACGACACTCCCTACCACCGAATACTTCCTGTGTTTATTATTTTCAAGTAAGTGTGCTTACTATAGAATAAGGTATATATATACAATTTTTTATAGAATAATGTGTTTTTCTAATTTCCGCACAATTTTGAGATGTTGCATATTAACAGAAGACTTTGTTTTGTCTTACAAAATCAAATGATTTAAATATAATTCCTCGAGTAAATCAGAACTCATCGTTCTTAGGTTTCCTTATCCAAAGGGTAAAATGGGATCTTATTACTAAGATTCTGTTATGTATTCATCTGTCTGTCTGTTCGTTTGTCCTCTCTACATCTCATGAACTTAAAAACAGAATAAAATATAATACATTTAAGGGATACAACAGACATGATTTTTTGCCGTTTTTATAAATAATAGTACGGAACACCTCGTGCACAAGACCGGCTTGCACTTGACCAATTTTACACTCGGACGCTACGCAATCCCAATGATTGATTGATGATCGTTAACAAACAATAATATTATCTGCTTATTTCCTCTACAAACAAACATAGATATTGATTAATTGAATCGACCTCAATTTTTTTCTTTCAAATCTATAATTATGTATTAAATTATTCTAAATTAACAAATACTTCATTGTATACCATTTCGTTAATTGAAGAAAAACAAAGAATATTCGTAATTTTTCTACATTTTACATGAGGTATCATGTTATACTATTAACTGAGTCCCATTAGAAGAAATCATTGCGTTTGAGATATTAACAATCAATATAAATCTAAAAACTTTTTATTACTAACTAAATAATCCGACAGACAACGCACAATCGGAATTACTTGGTGTAAGAAGGTGAAATTTATCATGAGGTTCCCTCGATTTGATATGTATGGACGAAGAGAGATATTCCTAGAATATTTATACAGGATCGAAAAAAAAAACGACACTGCGTTTTAGAATTCATACAATTGAGCCTTAATAATAATGTAAATGTAATTGTATATTTATCTATGTAAGTTTTTTTGAATAATATATTTATTTATCAATAGATGTATGTATTTTATATTATTTTATTTTATATAGGTATCTATGTAATTTAGTTTGTAATATATATAATGTATTTTTTTTATGTAGGTATATCATATTAGAACAACATATTTTATCATTTGTACACCAGCCAATATCCACACATTCTCTGATCTTTTTAATGGTAAGGGTTGCCTGGAAGAGATCACCTGTGGTGATAAGGCCGCCTTTACACCATACTTTTCCATTGTTTTCTTTGTATATTTTTATTTTTAAGTTGGTGTAATAAAGTATTAAATAAATAAATAAATAAATAAATAGCATCAATAAAATAATAAAAATATTATTTATGTAATTCATACAGAGGCCAGTCGTGGTGCAGGGGCACTAAGTGTGACTGTAAAACCGACTGGTTGTGGGTTCGATCCCCAATCGAGGAGATGAAATATTGACTTAAACTTATATTCCCATTTCTTCGTTCTGGTGTCGAGGCAAAGCGCAGCGTTGAGTTCTGCCACTCAACACGCAATGCCTCCAGAATTCGGCAGAAAGTGGGGAACGGAGNATATTATTTAAAATGGTATATTTTTTTTATTTATAAGTCGATTGAAATAAAATAATCACTACATGTTAAGAGAAGCTTGCCAAAATATAATAGTAAAGTTGCAATTATATCGGTTGATCTTTTTTCAGAGATTAGCGTAAACAAACGTACAGACAAAACTGATAAAAATTTTAAATATCATCGTTTTTTTTATAAGGCCATTACATGCCACTACTAACATTTTTCTTATATATCTTTCATGTAAAGAAACCGATCCGTTACAATAGATAGATTACCAAGTTAGGCTTTGGTTTGTTGAAAGTAAAACTGTGGGTCACGCATAGAGCCCGTATCGTATCACCGAAAAAAAAATACGAAAAATATTGTTCAAATTTATCTGTTAAAATGATTAGATAACTTTTTCTATTTATTTTTGTGTGTAAAATAAATATATTAATTAACCCTAGAAAGATAGTCTGTCTGAAGAAAACATATGAGCATTTTTGTACGAAATTATTAATATTGTCCGCCTAAATGTTTTAGTATATACTATAGCATATAAGCAAAGGCAAAAAAAAACAAAAATTAAAAAGAAATATGAAAATGCATAGTATGGAAATGTCATCTGCCTTTATGCACAAGCGTTTAAAAGCTGCTATTTTGAAGACATATATGTATGTAAGAAGAGATTTATAATATGTTGCCTTGTACTTCCTTAGGGGTACCTTGTACTTCAGAAGTACAGTAATGTAGAACTAGCAACGAAAAAATATACTCATTGTATTTATTGTCTCTATAAAATTACGGGAAAGTCAAGATCATGCCAGTCAAGACAAGATGCAAAGTATACAAAAAAGTTATTTGCGGAGAGCATAAAATTGTAATTTGCCAAAGATGTTTTTGGCTGACTTTTATGTTTGTGATATATGTATATTCTGTAAGAAGTGTTAAGCCTACAGTTTCTATCTTAAGGTACTTCAAATACGAAAGTTAAGTTATCTCAGTTATGTAAAGAATATTTTTTATTGAATATCATCTTTCTTAAGTAGAGTCCTCGTGGCGCTTTGGCACACCTGGTTGTGGGTTCGATTCCCACTCGGGGAAATGAAATATTTAATATTTTCATTTCCTTGCTCTGGTGACGAGGCACAAAGATTCACATTCGTACAATCCATACGATGGTTGTGAGTTCGATTCACACTCGAGGTAATGAATTATCTTGATTTCACCGCGCTATTAAAACATAAAGCGGCGTTGAAATTCGTCATTCAAGAAGACATAAAACGTGAAATTGACAAAAAATATGCTTTTCGAGAGTATCGTGTAGAATTTAGTCGAGTATTCTCATAAAAGTCATACGACGGAGAAAGACAAGAAATCATTTTAATTTAAATTGAAATTAATCTATCGGACAAAGAGATGCTTTCGAGGAAAACATTTTCAATTATCGGGAAATTACTTGATCTGTTGTTTCGAAATTAAATTAGTGAAAATATGGCTTCTCAAATAGATTGTACAACGTATACAGTTTTTATATAATACTTTTAACTGTGAATGTGATTTCAATTAGAAAGATTAACAACTATTTTACGTCATAATTAAAGATATACATATAATGGATAAAAAAAATTTCATAGTATTAAATACATACGTAAATATTATATTCTAGCAATAAATATAGGTTTAAGTTTATTTTGGCTCACGTACAGCGTGCATATAGCGGAGGAAGAAGAGGGAGCCTACTCTAGTATATACAGGATAGAGCGGATATGTTCATATCCGCATATTTAATATTTATACTGAATTTTATAAGTTCTCATAAAATAAATTAGAAACTCTATTTTCTATGTCGAAAATTCCAAATTAAACAATAATATATGCAGTACAATACTATAAATATTCAGAAATAAAGTACCTCTAATGGGTATGAGTAAAGTACCTGATCGTGGAGCAATTTACAGGATTTATGTTTTAAGGGTTGAAACGGAATGGTATGGGTTTCACTTGTAATGTAATGCGCGGGTAACAAATTGCGGGGTTCGAACAACATATAATAAAAATATATTTTTATATTTAGGTATATCACGTCAAGAGAGCCCATAGAGAAAACTATTACTTTTTTATTTTTATATAATAGTTTGGGTGAAATTTAAGACCACAAGTTTTATTCAATAAAAAAAATGTACGTAGATTATATTTTTTATTATTAGAAATTTTATTTTATTATAATCATAAATTGAAAATATTATAATATTCAAAATATTTCACTGCATCCCGCAGACAGTAGGATAGGAAGAGAAAACCTGGTGTTAAGACACTGTCACTTATTTTCATTTTATATATTATATATTTTTTGATAATATATTCTAAATATTATTAACTAGCGGCCCGCCCACGGCTTCGCCCGCTTAAAATACATGATTATTGATTTAATAAGCAGAATTGATTGACAACTATAATGACTTCTAATATGATTTTTTTATTACATTATCGTCAAAGAATTTTTGATTGTTTTAAATAAAAAATACGACCATTGTTGAT
>JAAIXJ010000616.1:180668-193899 GCA_013403705.1 Heliconius hermathena | reverse complement strand
GACAGACAAAGAAATTATAATAAAAAAATATATTTTTGCTTTCTATTATTCTTTTTAAGTGTCCCTCTATCCATTTCAGTCAAAATTACTAAATGTACAGACAAAATATTTTTACTGTCTTATTATATATAGAGATTTTATATTTACATATTTCATTAACTTTATGCGATGGGCAAATTGTCTAGTCCTGTTGTCTCGCAAGCTAGCAGAATCCATTGCTGCACTTTGCCTAATTAGTCGGAGCAAACGTTCTTAGAACAAATATGAACATTTCTCGAGTGAGATTTGGATTAAAAATCATTGCGCTTTAGAGGCATCGTAGTATTCCAACGTACTTGGAACATTACAGACAATTTTACATATTTCCTTAGGTTATTTCATTGAAGTAAAAAATAAATGATGGCGAAGTCTTTTTTTTGTATAAGTTTTTTCTAAATAAAAGTGATCTACATATATTATTTCCTATGTTATCAGGGCCGCCCAAATGAAATAGTATGGGTATCCTTTGTGAAATACCACGCGGCTGGGACTGAACCGGCGGGTTTCGATCAACAAAAGGATTGTTCTTCTCAACTGACTATATGGGATGGGGCGGCTCCAGATGCTGACCTTGATAGAAAGGTAAGCCCTATAATTTAAAGTTATGTGTGTGTGATAAGTAAATTTAATAGATTTTGATTCGAGATTACGTCAAGTAAGTCTTCTATTCTTTGATTTTATAGAAGAAATCCTATTATTTACTAATCATGTTATTGCAAATTAAAAAAATGCAAATATTTTAATTAAAGATATAATCTAAAGTTTCACTTAATATTTTAGCTATTATTACTATTTAATTTTTTAAAAATAATTGCAAACTTACTTATAAATAACTTTGGAACACGCTTAAGGAGTTCCAGCAAACCACTCTAAAATAATAAATAGGGAAATAACTTAACGCACAGCAAAACTTAGTCAGTACGAAGAACTATAGAACACAAATATAGGAAGGAGCAATATAAAATTGGGTGGCGTTCTCGCTTTTATTCGTACCATTTCACTTCGCCAACTACCCGCTCCCACTTGACGTCGGGAGCCAAACATTAATTTTCTTTAATGCGTCTGAGTACTCTTACCGACTAGTGACTTCTCTCACTGCACTGCGGTGTTTCGTTCCATTCATTCATTCATTCGTTCCACCGTTTGCATTAAGAATGGATGAGCTGCGCTGAAGTTATTTTTTGTTGGCACTTTAATCAGAAAAGTTTCCTCGCTACCAGATAGTTTGAGCAAATAGTGCACCTGGAGCAAATCACTTCCTGCCCGTAGATTGTGTACTTCGGAAGTGGGTCACGGTTTATTCTTTGAGAAAAACATTATTGCAACCATGTTTAAATATAGCTGTTGCAAATATAACTGTGTTGCAACATTTCTTCTTTAAAAACTTTTAAATATTTATTAAATGTAAAGTGGTTTCATTTTTATTTTTATTTCTGATAGGGCAATGTGGACCTTCTTGGATAACATGTTAAAGCACTCTGGCCAAATAAGATATACATACAAACAGTCGCATTAAAATTTTGATAGTCTTGTTACATTTTTTGTTATCTGTATAGTCCTTCCAAATATCTATTGTTTTGAAATGTTATTTTTTTTAATACTTTACAGTTTATTAATATTTTTTTTAAGAAACACCCTGTAATATATTCAACACGCCAATCGCCTTTGAAATACAATAAGTTAAAATAATATTGCTAATTCTTTCATTTTGTTCCAAGTTGGAGATGACGGACAAGAAGTCGCTCTTGGGCTCGTTCTGCAGAGAGGAGTCGCCTCGCTTATGTGACCATGCATTGTTGTCGAACGCCACTCGAGCCACACGCCCGTGCGCGCCGAGCGAAAGCTACATTACTACAGGCTCCGCACTAACTATATTACAGGTATACTAATAAAAATTTTTGATTAAAAGCAATGTTTTTGTCTTTAAATTTATAATTGTCATTAAAATTGGTCGACCCCGAAGAAATGGGATTTTTTTAATTGACATAGCTTTTGGATAATCCTTGCGGAAACTGGACTCGGGGAAGTATATTAATTTAAGCACTGTTGTGAATTAGGATTTGAACCTTGAACTATGAATGTTATGTTAAGAATAGCAAATCCAAAACTCTCCACGACAGCAAAGATGACTCATATCAGCATATTAATTCATATAATATTAAAATTATACATAGGTGCATACCAGTAAATAAATATATTTCTATAAACATTTATAAAAATATATTTATTTACTAGTACTACTAGTAATACTATGCACTGTGTATTCTGTATTCTGTAATTTTGCGTACATATTATTATATACAATTACGTATATAGTGTTTTCAGCTTCGCGCTGTATCACACCTATAGCAGGGTAGGCAGAGCGAAACTATATCTCCATTCCCCACTTTCTTTGGAACATTTCACTTCCCTAAGTGAGAATCGAATCCACAACTTGTCGCGCTTACAGTCATATGCTTGTGCTAAGCCACGACTGGCCTCACGTATCGATCATGTAATATTACTGGGGCTTTCAAAATTCAGTGCAGCAACTTGTATCAATCATACGTATATCTAATAGCGAATTGTGGCTGACACAATTAATGTGCTTTCGATGTATCCACACCATGTGTTTCTAATGTGAAGTTTGTATTCCATTTAGCTTTACTATTATTATTATATAAATACGTATTTTGGCTCTGGAAAATATGTTATTATAGAATCCTTAATTATTATTTTTGGTCAGCATCATTTTTACTTTTAGATTTTCTTTTTTTTTCAGCTTCACGCTGTATCCTACACACAGCAGGGTAGGCAGAGGGAACCTAGTGTTAAGACACTCCGTTCCCCACTTTCCACCAATTTCTGGAGGCATAACTCAACGCCGCGCTTTCCTCTCGACATCAGAGCGAATAAATACAAATATAAATGTAAACAAATATTTCATCTCCTCGAGTGGGGATCGAACCCACAACCAGTCGATTTACAGGCATACTTTGTGCCCCTGCGCCACGACTGACCTCTTAGGTTTTCTACTTAAAAATAATGTAGATGTTAGCATCTAAAGTGTCTTATTATTACGATTCATCAAAATTAATTCTTAATTTCTCAAGAGACACTCAATAGAGACAGACATCTCCTTGTAATTAATTTGAATATTTTCTCTATATTTCTGAGAAAATATCAGACGAAGTCAACGAGCATATTTATACATTTATCTAATCTTCTATAGTATTTAGAATCTAATTATATCATATATTTAATAGTTCAGTCTTTTTATTTTCACCACATAAATGTTATGAACTCACATACCCTATTTACAAAGCGATGCGTTCGTCAAACTCCTCGGCCACGGCGCTATAAAGATTAATATCGCGTTTACATCTCAGATCTGAAGAGAATCCTAAATAAGCTTGCTCTTCTGACTCAAACATGGTCGCATAGAAATCCTTTTCTGAAGGTCTTTTCGGTCTTTTCATTACATCGCAAACACTGCGCTTGTATTGTGGTTCGCTCAGCTATGCATAGAGGTTGATGCTGCTTGCACTCCATGAAAAATGTAACGCACAAACACGAGACGTGGATGTCATTAGTTTTAAGGCGGCTGCGAGTTGTACCATATTCCGTATAAACGTATCGAAAAGGAAGTCTTTTTAGCGTCACGTTTTATCACGCATATGGTAGGGTAGGTAAAACGAATTTAGTGCTTAGTGACTCCGTTTCGCATTTGACGCTGAATTTTGGTGGTATTGCGTGTTGAGTGGTGTAACTCAGAGTGACGAAAATTTTAAATATTTAATTTCCTCGAGTAGGAATCCAACTTACAACCTGTCGCGTTAACAGTCACACTTTGTGCCTGTGCGACTGGTCTCTTGAAAAGGAAGATTATAACATAAAAGTTGATCAATTTTATTCCAGTTGACTAATGACTATTAATTATTTTCCTTTTGTTACTTTAGTATTAACGAAATATAAGAGCATATCTCTTTAGAGGCCAGTCGTGGCGCAGCGACACGAGGTGTGACTATAAAACCGACTGGTTGTGGGTTCGATCCCCACTCGAGGAGATGAATTAAATTTATATTTCTATTTCTTCGCTCTGGTGTCGAGGTTAAGCGCGGCGTTGAGTTCTGCCACTCAACATGCAATGCCTCCGAATTCTGGAGGCATGGAGTGGGGAACGGAGTGTCTTAACACTAGGTCCCCTTTGCCTACCCTGCTGTGTGCGGGATACAGCGTGAAACTGACAATAAAAAAACGTATTGTGTATTCCGGATACAATTTAAGAAATATCTTGTGTCAACTTCTTAAAAATTATTATTATCACTAGTCGCAGGTGACATTAATCTTGTTTAAATAAATATCGAAATATTGCATTACGTCACAGTATAAAATTATAATTATTTAGAGTAAGCTGTTTAAACTATGCTTTACTATATACAAACGAAATTATTTTATTACGTCATATACAAATGCGTTTTAGAGTAATTTGAATAACATGCTCAGATGAAATTAAATAGCTCTCAAAAAGCTTATTTCCATACAAAGGTACCACATTAAAATGTTATAATTAATTATTTTTATTGCATAAAGGCAGGTGAGCTGCAATTAAGTCTTCTTCTTGCACTAAAAAATATAAATATGAAAAATACCATACAGGCCCACTGCGTATATTATGTTAATATATTATATCAGTATGTATTATGCTGTTTTCATAAAGATCAAATGTTAAAAGTGAGCAATTACTTGATTAAAAATAACATTGAATGGAATGAATGGTGAAAATTTTAAAAGGAGAAAAGAAGCTTATTTATAAATTATCTCTCGTTCGTTTTTTTAAATGTATTATTTTTACTATAAAATATAAAAAAGAAATATTTAGTGATATACTAAATATATTGATTGTCTCTTGAGAAATTAAGCTTTCGATCTTAACATCTACAATATTATTATGTTTTCATTTTAAAAAAAAACAATTGTTTTATATTTTTATATAGAAAATCATGTAGTAGTAATGAAGCCTACCAAAATCTGGTTCATAATATACTATCTCTCGCTTACTTTTTAGGTGTATTTTTTTACTGTAAAACATAATAAATATGAAACCAGTCGTGGCAAAGAAGCATAAATGTGAGACCTTGGCTCTGGTGTCGAGGCAAAGTGCGGCATTGAGTTCCGCTACTCAACACGGAACCTCTGAAGGAATTCGGCAGAAAATAGGAAACGAAGTGTCTTAACACTAGCTTCGATCTGGGTAGGCACTTCAGGGTAGGCACCCCGCTGTGTGCGGGATACAGCTATAATACCTAAATATACATTTAACGCTTCACAAAGTTTAATAGTAATTTCTATATTTGCTGATTCATAATACCCAGCTTTCACTGATCCACGCACGAGACAAGCCACAAATCGCTCTCGACGCTGACATATTCCCAGCTTTTGTCGATTACGTGGACTGAATACTCGTATAGTATAATAAAGGTTTCGATACCGTTAAATTCGCAGTAAGGTTACGCAATCGTATAGAATTTTCTATTATAAATAAATTTTGTTTAGTCTATTTAATAGATATGTGATATTTTAAGAAAGTTGATACCTTTAAGTGGTTAGAATTGCCCAACAGAGGAGTGTAAATGCGACTAGTTGTGGGTTCGATCCCCATTCGCAGAAATGAAATATTTAAATGTATAATTTCATTTTTTCGCTCTAACTTCAAGGCATAGTACGGTGTTGAGTTCCGCCATACAACACGCAATGCCTTCCAAATTCAGCGAAAAGTGGGGAAAGGAGTGTCTTTACACAAGGTTCCCTCTGCCTACCCTGCTGTGTGTGTGAACGCAAATCAATAAAAAGCATATAGAGAGATATTAAGAATTTCTCATTTTTATATTATTATTGTATTTGTGTAGGTGTGGTTAAGTATATTTTTAAGAGAAAATATAATTAACACAGTACAGTTTTATCAGATTTATAACCATAAAATGATCACAAAAGATGACTCCATTGAACTATACGAGTATACGCTACGACTCGACTCATACAAACGTACGTGCGAACGCAAAATTAGCTGTCACACCAAAGCACGAGACGGATGACGCAAATTTTTCAAGTTCTCATTGTGAGTTGAATTTTTCCGCTATGCGACATATTCACAGGGCGGAGTCAGATAAGTCACGCGCATACTTGCATCCACGGTGAATAATGCAACGGGCACGTGCACTCTCCGTTTTCTGCTTTCATACGTGATGGAACGCCTTGCTTGTGTTATATTATTAGAATTAGATTGAATGTAATATATGCATTTCTTTTAAAATTGTTTGAATTTGTAAGAAAAAATTGTGAAATCGAAATTTTGTTTGAAGGTATGTTTTAGAGGTAGGTAGGTTTTACAGGTATTAACAATTTCTCTTTTTTCTACAATATTTATTTGTGTATCTGTAGGTATGGTTTAGTAAGACAATACATATTACATTATTATATAATATGTCTAATTTTTGATGGAGTTATCTTATAGTATATTAAATAAATACATAAATAAAACAACTTCATGCTGTATCCCTTACACAGCAGGATAGGCACAGGGAATCTAGTGTTAAGACACTCCGTTCCCCACTTTCTGCCGAATTCTCAACGCCGCGTTTTGCCTCGACACCAGAGCGAAGAAAATGGAATATACATTTAAGTAAATATTTCATCTCCTCGAGTGGGGATCGAACTCACAACCAGTCGGTTTTACAGTCACACTCTGTGCCGCTGCACAGAGTCGCCAGTCGTTACTGGCCTCAACTTTTTATTTATTTTTACTAATTTATCAGAATGATTACAGCTGAATATATAATTAATGTTATATTTAGAGAAATAATAATAATTGTTATAATAAAACAAGCTCATTAACAATAGTATCCTTAACGAGTGACGCGTAAAAGTAGAGCGTCGCAGTATAAGTATACAGGCAACCTGGCTTTAAGTAAGTTGTTAAAGTCACAAGCCGAGAACTGCTTTATTATTCAATATTAAATTCCGCACTGAAGGACTGTAGCAAGTTTCTTAACTAAATATTTGAAGTTTAAAAGTAATTGCTTACAATTTTGTTTGGCATACTTATTAATTAACCTTTCATCGATCTACATATGGTTTCCTGATTAAAAAGTTGCTGCGTAATAAATCTTAATTATCATAAATTCTATTATGATGCCGACAGTCTTATTTAGGAGTAAATAATATACGACTAAAATGTTTAACTTTTACGTATTTTGTTGATTTAAGCGCAAATTTAAAGTAAACAGCTAATTTACTCTGTAGAAGCCCGTTAATAAACTTTGCACAGATGTCAGCCAGACTAACAAAAGCTAAGTAAATAATATTTTCCCGCAGGAGCTGCGTCAAGGTTCAGCATTATATCCTGTCTCTTTCGTACTACGGTACGAATTCGTAGATGTGAGCGAGCAGGGGCAGCCTTTGGTGGACTCTCAGTCGGCATGCGACAGGGTCTTTAAGTCAGCTCTCACGTATTCAGGGAGATTTCAAGCACCACGTGCCATATTTTACTACGGGAGGGGTGGTTCACAAAATCTCACTTGTATTTTGAGGTAATTACATTCGTCGCTACGAATAATTGTTATTTGCTTAAAATATGTAGCAAACATTATAAAATATATATTATATTTTTCTTACAGATTCGAAGCAAAACACGGTGAAAGAATACAACTGACATTTACCAATACGTATTTTGGCAATAAACTTTGTAGCACTCATAAAGACTCTCGCACTAGCCGTTGGAAATGTGACAGACCGGCGAGAAGGATAATTGGCGGCGAGGGTCTAGCCGAAATTATTATTACCGAATATCCCTGGGAAGGAATTCCAATTCAAAGAGATTGCTTATGTACAAATCGTTCTGAACCTTTAAATATTCATACATTAACAGCCCCAGTGGTCGAAATAAATTTTACGGTTACTATGATGAATATAACGGAGGATTACGATGATTTTGCGTTTGAAGGTGAATATAAATTTATTCCGATTGGGCCGGGAGATGAAACGGTATGTTCCACGGGCTGGGGGAACAGGCGGCTTAGAGGAAGCAGTGGGGAAATTAGATTATTTGACAAAAGAGAAGCTTCGATATCGCCAGAAATCGTTGGCGATAGAAATGTTATATCTGAGAGTGTTAGAGCTGAAGTTGCGTGTGTTCATAGACCGTGGCTTATTGAACCTGGAGGAGATGGTGTAACACCTGTACAAGGTCGCTATTTGTATGTTAAAATTCCAGGCTATGACATAAATTCAGCGTCTCCGTTTTGCCCAACACCTAACCGTTTATTTATATACGAGGCTCGAGACACTTCTTCATATAGAGAAATTTGCCCTGATATTGCTAGTACTATTGAATTATATTCTCCTGGTTGGAAATCATCACAAACAACAATAGAATCATCGTTAAAACCACATGCTAAAAGTTATGTTATAGATTTTCTTCAACATGAGCAAGCAGATTACCCTATTAAATGGATAGAAGTGATGAAGAAACCGTCGATCGAGCATGATCCCGACTCAAACATATTGCCTGCATCTGCAACTCTCGACTGTAAATACAAGTAAGTGCTTATTAGAATACGATGTTTAATAAACTGATTATTGGTTTTTTTTCTTGAATATATATTGACTATTTAAGCACCAAAATATTGATATTAACTTTTTTCTTCTCTTAATATGTTGGTTCCTAATTCTATGAGTAATTAAAATAATTAAATTATTTTTTTAGTTGTCCGGAACTGAATGCGTGCATTCCTTTGACATTATGGTGTGACGGCAGTGCCCATTGTCCCTCAGGATATGATGAAGATGATTCCAATTGTTCATTTAAATTATCCTTACCACCACCTTATGTTGCTGCAGTTGCTGGAATCGGACTTCTCATATGCGCCATAGCCATAGCGCTTTGTGCATGTAAGAGAAGGAAAAGAAAAGATAAAGAATTTAAAGCCAGATTAGATGGTGCTTTGCCACCCGAAGAAAGGCCTTATGATCGTGCTAAGGTTAATGGAGGCCCAGATAATACACGGCAATATGCTACTGTGCAGAAATATGCAACAATAGACAAATACAGCTTAAGCCAGAAGTACAGCGCTGGTTTAAATGATGCCAGATATTACGACGAAGTTGCACAAAAAGATAAACTGGACACAAGATACGCTAGCTTAGGACGTGCTGGTCGTGGTATCCGAATGGAGAGTAATCGAGGAAATGGTTCGAGGAGACCCATGCCAGACCTGAGTTACCCAGATTTAAAAGACGGTTTTTGTTGACCCTCACCAGACCTCTTAGAAACAACTTTATAATATCGAAACTGAACAAAGATACCCAAATCTCATGTTAAGTTCATTGTATAAATATATAATGAAGACTGAACTTGGCAGGAGTGCCATCTTTAACATTTCAATCCATTAATGTTCACAAAATATCATGTGCTGTTACAGTGTTATATCGTTATGCAGTAAAGATTTTTATCCTTCGCTTCGAATTCAATATCGTGAAGATGATATTATATATTAGTCTTTATTATTTTGTACATAGTTCACTAGTAACTTTTATATGTTGCCTCCAGACGACATTGTTTGTAAAGATTTTCTAATTTTTGTACTTGGGTATGGCGAATATGAATATTTCATCAAATAACATATCTGAATGTACATAAAATGCTTGACAATACAATTTTAAGATACAAGTTAAACATTATAAAATGTAACACTACTAGGGATTAGCGATTAAAATGAATGGAATGTTTACAAATTGGAAACACTACACTTTAACATGGTACTAAACTGATTATTTTGTATGGCGAAATTTCTTCGCAATTCCTTTGTAATATTCACATGTAATATAAATATTTTAGCTATAAAATGAAATGTGATATAGGTTGTAAAAAATAGATAAGTCAACAAGAACTGTATAACTTCAAGTGGTTAAATTTCCTTGTGTATCATATAGTTTCTTGAAATGTGTGTAAATGTATTAAATAGGTATCGATAATGTTAGTTGTAAATAAATTATTGAATAAGAATTTTTAAAGTCTGTAAGTAATTTCCAAATAAAATGAACATTAAAGTCATTTCTAAAAATATTTTTGTTTATTTTCCTTCCTTTCTTATTTAATTTGTAAATTTCTAAAGACAAAAGACGTAAAAATCAATAAAACTATTATATTAGAAATAATCCAAATATTTAAAATATTAGAGGAACTGCAGCATATTTGGAATACTAGTTTGTTTTTTGAGAATAAATTTAAAGAGAAATGGGATGGCTCAATAAAAAATACTTTAAATTATTGGAAAAGTATTAAACTTTAATAATAACAACCATCAAACAGAACAAAACCCAGAAACATTACCAAATGCTTGTCAAATTAAAAAAAATACAAAAGTTAAATTTGACTTAGGGTGCAGGTAATTTGGAATATAGAAAATTATAATCACATTTTTTCTTTGACCATTGCAAATATTTTTTCTTAGAAACTAATAATAGATTTCTTTTTTATAACAGTTTTATAGTCTTTATGTGTCTAGGTAATAATTTTTTTAAGACAAAATATCTAAAAATTGTATCTAAATATTAAGTAATTAGCTTCTCTGAGAAACACTCGAACTTCTTCACTGAAGTAGTATTTTAGTCCATGAAAGTGAGCTTTATGCGTACAATTATGTCGTAGTGACAGTCACGTAATGCTGTTTTGCTAGATCTATCAACTCTATATTCTTAGTGTGCAACATAATTTGGAATATTCCAAATTATGCTCACTGTCAGTATTCCACATTAACAACATACCATTCTAATCGAAAACTCCGTGTGATATTTTTTATTTTAAAAATATTCAAAAAATCTAAATTGTATAAGAAACCAACAAGGTCACTTAATTGTTTAAATAAGATTTTACTTAATGAAGATTTTGCTTATAACAGTAAATGATTAACACTGATTGCATTCTTCCCGAAAAAGTTTTCAAACCAAGCGTCACATTCCCTTCGCGCTGGTAGCCGGGATGTCAAGATGATGTCTTGTTTTTAATACTCAATGACTCTGTGTGTCTTATGACGTTGTGTTTATGGTTAAAAAATAGAGACGACATTTATATTCATTTAGATACCGAAGTATTCCAAGTTACCTGCAGTATTCCAAATATGCTGCAGTTCGTCTATTAAATTACAAAATTTAATTTTTACTAAATTACAAATAAACATATACACTTAGATATACACACTTAGTATGTCATCTACATAACTTTTTATTCGTTTTGATTAAGTAATAACACAGTAACAAAAGAACTACGAAATGCCGAAAAGACATTCATTTTGGCAAATTTTCTAAATGTGAATAAACTATATTCAGAAATAAACATCGAATAGACGTCAATAAAATCATTAAAAACTCATAGAGACATCACCCGTAATTTAGTTAATTTGTATTTGTCTCGTTTCATAATCAGATTATAGGCTCTGGCTGCATTAGTGTGTCCACTTCGTTGACGTAACGAGCGCTGCGCAAACTGAATTATCAGATGAACTAATTAAAGCTCCGATGGAAACAGACTTGGGGATAACAAGAGAAGCATTTAATGTAATTTTTGACACATTGTTCTAGATGTTTCCATGATCTTTTCTTACATTTTGTTAGTTAACATAGATTGAATGCAAAATTGTAGTGTTATATTTTATTAGTGGCCAGTTTTGGACTTGGCTGTATTAAAAACATTTTACTATAAGTAAAAAAAACAGGTTCACGCTTTTTTCCCATAGCAGGGTAGTCAAAGGTAATCTAGTACTAAGACTCTTTATACCTCAATGGGGGAGTTCAACGCCGCAGTTTGTCTTGTTATCAGAGCTAAATATTTAAAATAATTTGAAATATGGCGTCATTTTTCCGAGTAGAGATTAAATCCAAATTTAAGCCAAATTTAAATTACGCTCACCCAATTGTAAGGTAACATAAACATACTTAAAAAAGGTGTATATATTGAATTTCCTTAAGAAAAATTAAATTAGCATGATTTGAACCCAAGCTATTTGGAAAGAGTTCAAGTTCTACTCTCTTAACTTACTGTTCTCGATTGAAAATCACTGTTAAGACACTCCGATTTCTAATTTCCGTCGAATTCTGGAGGCATTGCGTGTTGAGTGGCAGAATTTAGACGCTTTTGACTTGACACCATAGCAAAGAAATAAAAATATCAGTTTTAAATAAATATTTCATTTGCTCGAGTAGAAATTGAACCCACGTCGCGTGTGCCCCTGCGCCACGACTGGCATCTCCAGCTGTATGTTATGTACGTATTCGTTTAAATTATAAACATCATCAATGAGAAATTTTTAAAATAATTTCTTTTTCCAACAACTATTTTTTATCATAAATTTACTTATTTTATACAAGAATATGTTTAATACTAGAAGCAAATCTAATAATATTCAATATACGGCATCTTGATCTTGACTGGAGGTTAAATAAAGCATAACCCTTTTGTTTGCTACTTTTCACATACTTAACGATAGTGTAGTTTGGATGGCGGCCAACATTGTACCTTAATCATGAAAAGAAAAATATACGTTTCTCATGGTTTTCCATAAGAAACGTATATTTTTCTTATCTTATATCTACATTACCTTTCAATGGTATAACATTCTGATAGTATTACAATTTATTACTTTAAAAAACTGTGATTAAGGTCTCTCTACATTGGGATACTATATGGATCCTAACTAGAGGGATAGTTCGTTTTATTTTCAAACATTTTCATTACTAGGATTTGAACCCACGCCCACCAAATCCAGGCCTTTGTACACCTTAAAGAGCACTGTCTTTAAAAATGGATGTGCCCACATAATGTAGGGATGATTTAATTAAGTGTACCTAGTATATTAGTATAAACTTTACAAGTGCTTCGCTATTAAGTACATGTGGAATAAAAAAAGTATTTTAATAATTAGGTATCACTGATACTGTGTTTTCATAAATTAATCACTTGTAAGCATCTGAAGCAAATATCTCTATATATAATAAAAGGATAGAAAAGTCAATTCTGTACATGAAAGATATAAAAAAAATAAAAATGAGGTCGGTTTATATGTCGATTATAGAACCTAAAAAACCACTCAGCAGAATTCTTGTCTGTCTGTCTGTCTGTCTGTCTGTCTGTCTGTCTGTCTGTCTGTCTGTCTGTCTG